>JAOWAY010020362.1:0-12404 GCA_028565895.1 Goniobranchus geometricus
CAAATTTCATTTTCTTTATAGCATCCTCTACTTCCTCTTTAAGGATTGGTGGCCCATCTAGTTCCTTCTTTATCACCAGTCTTTCACTCCTTGCATCTTCAAACAATTCCTCTATATACTCTGCCCACCTGTCAAGTGCATCCTGTTTATCCATTAAAACATAATAATATACATTATTATTTTTATTTACTTTTTTTAGCAATTAGAATTATCCTTTTTTTATTTCTATCCGAAATTTTAGTTTTAAATTTAATGATAAAGTTATGAGTATTTATTCTTCAAATCTCTTAGTCTGTTGCTGATCACTTGAGGCAAGCTTTGCTTTCATCTTCTGAAAGCATGTCTTTAGGAATGTCTGTTTTAAATGAGCATTTTTTCCCTTGTTTATTTGTTTATTTTTCTGTATTTATTTTGAAATAAAGAGCTATAGGACATTAATTAGAGAAGAGGAAAGGAAAGACCATCTAGAAAATAAGAACAGGATATAGAAGAATGGCATGGAATAACAGTAATACAAACAGTCAGACTGGCATAAGATCGAGTGCTGTTCTGCAGAAGTGTACAAGAGGCAACATCCCACAAGGGATAGGCTGAAGAAGAAGAAGGAGAAATTTTTTTTTTTTAAGTGTTTTTTTATAATAAGATTCATGTAAAGGAGTGTCATTGAACCAAATTTCAGTATTCTCTGTGGCATGGAATCTTTGTTAAAATATCCATGGTAAAATTATCTGTGTTCACTCAAAAAGAGTGTAAATATGTATGTACTCCAATATTAAGATTAAGAATCAGTTTAAATGGTATTAAATTTTCCTTGTTTTTCCTCTATTATAATTATTAAAACATTTAGCAGGCACATTGATTTTTATCACTCTGTATGACCTAAAGGTTGAAAATATATGAACAAATTAAGTGTTAATTTAATGAACTATTTTCTTGTCCAGTTGTTGAATATGTCCTCAGAATATATCTGTAAACTTTAAATAGAATGATTGGGAAGAGTCTAAATTTTAAAAAGATATGACTTTTTCTCTATTATTGTCACATGTCAGCATTGATGAGCCATCAATAAGCAAATATCTGATGCAAAATCTTCATTCTGCAGGCTGAGCTACGCAATAATTCAAAGCACAGACATGTTGCTGGAAATAAAACATTACCTTTTGTCCCTAAAGCCTATCTTGAGGTCAGATTTTTTTTTTTCATTTCAAAATGTTATTTTTGTTCTGCTTTTTTTATATCTTTTCAAAGTGCACAATGAAATAAGAATGTGTGAAAAAGTATTTCTTTCTTATCTTCTTATTATAAGATGACTTAAGGGGAAATCCAATGTCATTTATTCATTACAGTAATTGACTAATCTTCGGCAAATTCTTTTGACATTAAATTAGATAATGCAACAAAGCATTTATTTCCCATCTGCTTTGAAGTGAAGTGAATTCAACTTTGAATTTATTCAAAGGCTCAAATAATCCTATACAGTTTCATCCCGTTTTACATTCATATAATTATAGATCATAAATAATCGTACACTCACTCTCATTATTTTAGCATCAAAGTAGAATATAACAGAAAGCTTTTATTTCTTGTCTGTTTTGAAGTCAGGCAAACTCAGTTCGTTTTATTGCAATATTGGAAAAATCATATACAGTTTTACTCTCATTTATTGTACAAGAAGTGAATTTCAATGTTTATAGTTTAAAAAGCTGCCATGAAGTTAAAATAATTAGTAATAGACATTTGTTTAACACTTTCCATCACAAAGTATCTCGGATGGAAGGAGTAATCATAAGTTTGACACATGAATGTTTAATTATACTGAAGAGACTGTGATGGAATATTAATTGCAGATCATAATCTACCTACGTATGTGCTTGGCAAATAGCGCTGGCCTACCAGCCACCTGGAACCTGGAATCCCTTCCTGAACAAGTGCCTAAAATCAGAGCCTATGTAGAAACCCTCATGACACAGCATAAAGACTCTTCCACAAACCCTCTGGAGCAATATGCAAAGATGTTGGTTGACCTACTATCTGTGTCAGCAGGTATGTGCAAAGTGTAACTGGAAGAAAAGCCTGTTTTTGACTTTCCCCATCAGATCAATGACCATGACTTATATTTGGAGGAAAAGTGAGAGTGCATGGACTGAGATGGTTTTAGCCTGTCCAGAGGAGAGGTGAAGGACTTATTGGTAAGATAATGAAATGGATGGCTCTACCAGACAAAATAAAGGGAGAAGGCATATGGGGTGGAATTGTGCATGTTGTGATGGCTGAAGGTGTGAAGTAGAACAATGCATTGAACAGGACTGAATGAAGGCAGAAAATCTGCTGTCATGACCCCGTGAAGGATTAGCTAAAAGAAGGGGAAAAAAGAATGAATATTTCTTACTTTATATGGTTATTTTTAAGTGAAATTTATCTCTGGCATCTTCCATTGATATATTTGTGCATTTCAATGAATAAAGTGAGAATAATGACAAATTGAGACTTCTAGATAAATAATGTTTCTGTCACCCGAAAGTCCTATGATAAAGTGTAATTCATCTTTTTTTTCTTCAGAGGGTGAGTCAATGTACTGCCTCCTGGAGGTAACAGCTATGATGCCAGGGTTAATGCTGGAGACATTTACATCCAAAAAGGACTGGTTAAAGGTATGTGTGCATAAATCCCAAAGATAAGTTTTTTTTTAAAAAGGGAGGGGTTGGGTTGGGGGGGCGGAACTATTCCAGTAATTGTGTTATGCTGGTCCATATTTTTCTGTCTTGTGTGTGCCTTCATGTTATTGCTGTACTTAGTTACATCAAATGTAAATTTTATTTTTCAACACATAACCATGTCATTAAAATAAGAATTACTGTTATGTAGTATCCTCTTAAAATCTTTTTACAGAGCTTTTTAAGAAGTTCCAAGGATGACATACAGCTGTATGGCTCTGAACTGTATGCTATTGTCTGCTCCCATTCCAATTCAAAGCAAGAGTTTTTTGATGAAATCATGGACTTTCAAACACTAATAAAGGATAAGGTTTGTACAATGTTATTCAAATTATTACCATGATTTTTTATTTACTTGTGATTGTGCACTTATTCTTCATCTGACGCAGTGGCCAGATTGTCAAGACGCTGGCACAAGTTGTGGGAGGAGAACACCTCTTAAGACTTGCATATTTTTCCTTTGGAAAGAAAATTGACCTCATTTGGCAAATTTTGCTGCACTTCACTGTGGTTGAATATCAGTTTTATTGAATTTATAATGTGGATACTAAAATATGTTTTATCAAGCGAAGAAAAAAAAAGAAATTGAAGATGTGGCCGTGGCACTTGTTCTTCAAGTCAAAGGTCTGTTGATTCTTAGTCTCATGATAATAATAATGTTTTTAGTGCACATCCTCTACCGTGGTGCTCAGAAGTGCTTAATTTCTGTTTGAATGTAAACATCTGACTTGAAGAATTTGCTTTGCTCCCTACGTCTAATGATAGGTAGGATTTGACCACTGAAGTAGGCCCTTGGGAGTTTTAAAAAAATGACTCAAGAGGTAAAATGTAAAGGTTGCACCTGTGCAAGAACCCCTAGCAAAGGAGACGCTGAAAAACAATTGCCTTGGAAGAATACATAAAAAGATGAATGCATGTAAATCCTTATCTTTTCTTCTCATCTTCCATCCCCTCTTTGTGTTAAGAACGGTTTCTTGCATTAAACCTTTCAGGGATTCAGATTATTTTCTTATTTTAGAATTTCTCACATCATAAATTAAATACTTTCCTAAATTTCTTTCATATTTGCCTGTATGATTTTTTAAATTCTTCTCTATTATATTATTGTCAGGCAGTACTTTCAGAATTTTTGTTCACCTTTCATTTACCTAATCATTTCAAAGAGCCACCAAGATAGGTGAACTGTGGCAACTCTTAATGGAAAAAAGCTGAACAAAGAAGAAGAGCCGACTGTTTCTTCGCATGTCCGACTTATCTTTTTCAAGTTTTGTGATTCCCCATGATGCACTTTTGTAGAGCGAGATTGATTTTACTAATGTGTTGTATAACGTTAATCATTTTAACTTAGTAATAGATTAAGGAAGATAATGTCATCCCAATAAAACCTCGCATGCATTATGTGCTATAATTATGGCTCTTTTCGTTTTCAGGTAATCCTTTTGAATGTCAAGTAGTATCAAATGATAGGTTGAGCAAGTAGTGAACAAGATTTAAAGAAATAAACGGAAAAAAAGTATATCAGTAAATAATTCATTGAACAAATTTTTCTTTTATATTCCAGAATCCAGACATAGCTCTTGGTGCTGTTATTACCCTTGGATTTCTTATTGGCCAGTATTTGAAAAATGACAGGTGTGTCTGCTTTTAGTAAATCTCTCTCACTTTTACATTTTTTTCAAAATGTTAGATTGTATCCTTGTATATTAATGGAAAATAGTCTTGGATTTTTACGGGCTTTTTCATAGTTTGGTTTAAACGTCTTTAATGAGTATTTTGAAAAGGTGAAAGGGATTCCACCACCAATATCCAGCCAGCAATTATGTGTATGTAAGTGTGTATGTGTTGATGGTGGGGGTAGTGAG
Organism: Goniobranchus geometricus; assembly: GCA_028565895.1. Taxonomy (NCBI): domain Eukaryota; kingdom Metazoa; phylum Mollusca; class Gastropoda; order Nudibranchia; family Chromodorididae; genus Goniobranchus; species Goniobranchus geometricus. Next base: position 4,577 of record JAOWAY010020362.1, read on the forward strand.
GAGGGGAAAGCTGGGATTACAATGTAATTTGTACTATGTTGCTGTTATCATTGCATGAGGAAAGATTAAAAAGAAACCTGAGAAATGGCTTGGAGCAGTCAGAACTGTTGTATTACAATCTTACAGTCTGTCTCAAAATTTAGAGCCACAGGAAATGATCTATGTCTCTGAAATCCTCTTCTTAATCCCTCTGAGACTTGGTGATGCTTCAATGTATCCATGACCAAATGAAAATGATTTTTTCGATTCAAAATCAGCTCTAAGAAACGTGTTTATTTGTCCTACATTAAATGTGTCGAGCTGACAAAATATTAACATTTCATTATGGATTTGAGAATAGTTTTAGAACCCCTAAGCCTATGCACGTTTCTTCTTATTTAATTTGGCGCTTTTAAATACATTATGTATTTTTGCGTATTGCGTATTTTGTTGTGGCAAGACGCTACTCTTGATCAAAAGAAAAAAAAATCTATAGTGTTTTAGTGAATAATATTTATCTCTTGGTTTTGTTGAATTTGGGAATGAAAGGGATTGTTTTATCATAAATTATGAAAATATTGTACATTCAACATCTTGAGTATTTTATGTTGCTCAAATAGATAAATAAAATCTTGAATTATTCAAGAGGAAAATTTGAAAAAAGAATTTTTGTTTTATGACTGAATCAATTAAGACTAATATGATGAAAAATTTGCTTTCTTGTAACAATCCAAGTGTTAAATTGCTTTTTTTTTTTTTATAGCTCAAACATGGAGACAGATGGACTTGAGGACAAATTCAAAGAATTGCAAAATTCTGTGAAGAAGATTGGTAACTTTGAAATTTTCTTAGTTTCCAGTTTTAAAAAACCTATTTTCCCTAATTTAATATAGATTTGTGAGCATTGAATGTAACAGATTTGTCCTTTTCCTATCTTTCATTATTCATAAATGGTTCTTTCAACTTATTTGTTTTTACAGACATAAGATTTGAACTGTAAAAAGTGATCGTTGACTTCCATGATTCACATATCCATATAGACATTTTACTATTAAGGCCATTACGAAATTGACAAAATTAGATAAAAGACTTGCATTCAAAAAAATTAATGCTCATTTCACAAACTTTTGCGTTAAAAAAATGTGTTCATTTTTCCAGAATTCGAATTTTAATTCCAAGCATTTGGCGTTCAGGTTAGTAGGATTTTGGCTCACAAACAGCTGATTTCAGTTTCATATTAATGTGCATCTTATCATGAAATGTATTCCTAGCTGCCCTTCTGGAAGCCACTGCTGTTGACACACGTGCCAAAGCCTGCATCTCTTTAGGGGAAATTGGCCGCAATGCTGCTCTGCCTCTTCCTGAGGGGAAACAAGACGATGATCTAGAGGAAATCAGCAAACTACCTCGTCTTGATGAAAAGGATCTTGAGTTGTCCAAGTTTTTATTGGTTCAAAAGCTGATGGCCATGATAAAAACCAGCAATGAAGATTACAAGGCAAGACTTATTTCAATGGAATTCAATTATCCATGGGGGAAAAAGGAGTGGGAGAAAGGGAAGAAGAAACTGAAACCTGTAAAAGATTTTTTGAATTTTTCTTTTTCTATTTAGTTAAGTTTGTTGGTTTGTTAATGGGTTTGTTCTTTCTGTCATTCTATGTTGTTGTTTTGTTGAACTCAAATTTTTATCATCATCATCACATCGTCATGATCAATATGTAGAAATATATAAGTATAGGGTTACTCAATGTCTGAGAAGTGAGCAGTCCTTTTCAAACCAAATCGTCTCATTTGGCCGCAGTTTATCCCAGTTTCTACAGCATGAGGTGGTCAGGGACAGACTTTATCCATCACTCTCTCAAAAGGCTGATAGTTTATCGCAGAGTACCTTCCGTCCAAAGCTCTACCCATTTTCACCTGGATCAAATAAAGCTTCGGGTGGAAATTCACTTGCTTGAAGAAGAAATGCATGCGTCTTCCTCGTGAATCGACGCTGCTGCCTCTACCACTGAGCTATAGTGCCCCCTAATGTATGAGAAGACAAGACATAAAATCATGCAACATTTCAGACCAATGTCCTTTTCCAGATACATCAGAACAGAACAAAAAACAGACAGCTTGAGAAATGAGACTGTCGTAAATGAACTGAAATTTGATTGAACCTAAAGGATCGGGATAAACTTTCTCTGGAAAGAAATATATATATATATATACACATTAATTGACTTGTGTCAGACTCATCTGAAGTATAATACATGGCTTAACGTGAATTTATGGCCCTTGGACTGCTTCATACATTACTTTGGCGAGGTATTTCCACTCACTCTGATTTTCTTCCCCGTGGCGCAAGTGTTCAACATCAGAGATTTATTTTAGTTGGAGTGCAGCAGAATTTGGTAGTCTCTTTAGGTCACTTCTTAATGTCGTTATGATTGACGGCTTTTGTCTGCCTATGCATTTTGGTTTCTCTTGTTAAAAAGATGTTAGCATTGCTAGGTTTCTTGGTGTTTTCAGATCTTGCCTTAACATGTGTCCCAACAGTCTCCACCTTCTTTCTGAAATCATAAGCAATATAGGGACTTCTTTGGTATCATACATACTCAGATTTTTCAGTAAATGTGTTTAGATTCTTTATGAAAATTTGGAGGGTGTCTGGTGGATAGGTTTTTTTTTTATAATACGTTCAAAGTTCTGAGACCAAAATGAGGAAAAGCTTATCACCTATTGAAATTGTTAAATTGATCTCATGTACTTCGAATGCAATGACATTCAAGCTTTTTAAGATCAAGATTTCAAACAGGATAACAGATGACAGTAGAACTGCTTTTGATACATCAAATAAATAGGGTGAAAAGAAATAGAGTGAAACTTAATGCCAGTCATTTGCTTACAAATGGAAATATCACATTATGTTTCATTAAATGGTGTACATTGTGATTAAAGCCTTGTATTACGTTTTACAGACAAAAGAGAAAGCTGCTGCATGCCTTGGAAATCTTAGTATTGGTGACCACAATTTTCCTCATAGAAAGAAAGTGATGACAAGCCTAATGAATGCAGTTCAGGTGACTGACATATCTATCACTACAATTAAAATAGATTATCCATAAGCTTTATTTGTAACAATTCTCAATGTAGAATTTAACATATGTATTCTGATATTCACTGGAAAATGTTTACTGATGCTGTGCATAACATATAACAATTAGTCTTATCAAAAAATTGTATAGTGGAATCAAGGAAGTTTGGGAAGTCTAAATGTGCGGCAGCAAACTTCAACAAATGATGAGGGTGACAGGTGAGGTGAATGAAATGTAGAATTTTAGGGCCTCACCCTGTATCAGAGGCAGACAGTAAAATCAGAGGCCCCATGTACAAGAGTAGCATCTGAAAAAGTTGGGAATTATATGATAAAACGCTGATGAACAGATGTTTCCTGAGCAAAATTAATTCCTTCCAATTCTTCCTTCCTTCTCTTCTTGTACTACTCTCCATTGCTACATACATGATGCATAGCCTCTAAAAATAGGACTTGCCTTGGAAACCTGATACCAGCCGAAATAAGAAGAGGAAGAAGTATGCAACAGATATCTATAGAGGCTTCCATTTCTAGGACACAAAAGAGATGAGTTGACTGTTGGCAATGGAAGTGTAGTGCCTTTACCTTGTGTAATAAAGAAGATAAAAATTATACAATATAAATGATATTTTAAAAAGAGGACCTTTCATAGCTAGCTGTAAATGTTTGGCTGTGTCTAGAAGAATCGGCTGCATTCTTCTTACAGTCTCTTACTAGCACAATTATTCAACTCAAGTGTGCCTGCTTTTGTTATATTGTTATTCAATACTTGCTGGATGTTAGTTCCTTTCAATGGTCTTCATTCCTTAGTCAAAACAAGTGGATCTGCAGTTTACCATTGGCCAAGCTTTACTTGCGACAGCTCTTGGTCCCAAGGCCCCTTCTGGTCGATGTGTATGGATGATATCAAAGGGCGATTTTCAGGTTAGTTTATTTACTGCAGGCCAGCTACTGCCTTAACCAGGTATTGAAAGATCACATTCTGTTATTGGATTGAAGTTATTCTGTTAATGGTAGCAAAAGAAAGAGAAAAAAAATATATAGCCTGCTTAAATTGCATGCTGGTTGGCCTATTTTACAAAATATATGAGGTTACACAAAATTCCTAAGACTTTCATGAAGGATGATTTATACTTTCTTTAGCTTCAAAAAAGAACTTTATGTGGGTACATAGTCTGCCATGCACCACTGGAATTTTAAGCAAAGCACCAGCCCAATTTCAAAAGTTATAAGTAGGTTGGCAAAAAAAGTTTTGTGCCCGTCAGACTTTTAGAGTGTCATCTTTAATATCCGAGTTTTCCATGAGGTTAATAGAATCACTGCTCAACTTTCCAGAAAGAGAAATCTGACCTGCCTGATGAAGTAACGTGGCTTCTTGATGAAATCCTGACCAAGTTTATTAACAATCCAAATCCCCATGCACGGCAGGTATATATCTTTGATTTTCCACCCTTATCACCCTGCCCATGCTTTGTCCACAATATGACTCTCCTTTAATCTTTTCCTTTTGTTAATTTGATTTTTATCAAACATATTTTACTTACTTTCCTGTAATGAGTTAAATATTTTAAGTTAAAAAATATGTAAAAAGCCCCCTGCTTTTTTTTTTTTCAATTCAAGGCATATAATGTTGTACGCTGTGTTTATGAAATAAAATTTGTTGGATTTTAGAAAACCATTTTAGACCATATTAAAAGTTTTCCTTTATTCCTATTTGTAATAACTGCTTCATTAAGGCTTTTGGTTTGGGTCATCTTGTTTTTATTGTCTTTGAGTGAGGTAGACCTTCAAACTACAATGAACATATGGCTTCTTTTTTTATGTACTTTAATACATAGGGCGCTTGTATTTGGCTTTTGACTCTTATCTGTGAGGCCGGCCAACACAAATCATTCCAGGATCACCTTCCTGATGTTCAGAGAGCCTTCATGAGAATGTTGTCCGAGAATGATGGTAAACACAAATGACCTTTTGACCTCTTTTCTCTAAATAAGAATAAACATGTGCACAAGAAAAACAGGAATTTTGAGTTTCAGTATGTATCGTTGTAACTTCCTCTGTCTCTTGAAATATTGAAAATTATGTTCTGAAATTTAATATTTTATAAGCAGAAAGTTCATGTTAAATGTGATAATGCAATTATATGCTCTAATGTTTTTACCTCTTAACAAATAGTAGGTACCTTTTCTGTCATGAACAAATCGATACAAAGGAGAAATTACTGCGATTCTTTGACATATAAATACAGATACTGTTGCTTCACATCCCGGCATCCGTTTTTCTATCTGACTGTGACGTTAATCGTAGTGTGACGCTGCTCTATCTGTTTGGCAAGGGAACCATCATGACATGTCTTTTTATGTGTTGAATTTATTTACTTTTTTAATGTACTACTCGTCTTTATCTCCCCTGATCAATCATGGAAAAAATTGATGTGAGAAGTGGTGAATCTAAAAAATGTAAGTTGATTAAAAAAAAACATTTTAGTCTTGTGGTTAAGTGGGAAGGGAGGAGTGGGGAGGTGGTGAGATGTAGTAGCCGTTAAGGAGTCTTTGGATAGGTAGGCAAGAGGAAGGAAATCTGATGTGATGTTATAAATTCATGTGCAAAAGTGTCATTATTTGTGTCTTGTCATTTTTGTCCAATCCCTTGCTACTTTTGGTTGACCGACACCTCCCCCATCCCTCTCCCACCTGTCCCCTCTTGCATGGAACTGTCCAGTTTGAGTCCTGTGTCCCTTTGCTTTAACTTATTTACCTAATCTGAATCTAAAGTCCAGACAGCATGGTAATATTCCCATTGTGAAACAGCCACACATCATGTTTGCATCGATTAGGTCACTCAATAGAGCTTATTTTTTGCTTCAGTTAGACCTACATCTCAAAACTTTAGTGAGAAAAGTCTTTTCAACCTGCCTGTTCTTTACCTTTCGTTGCCATGTGGGTCCAGTGAGTTTGTTTGAAAGTCATCTCGCCACCTTCTTCCCGTTAGCCTTTCGACCTATGACCCCTATGTGGCTACCATTCCGTACAGCTTTTCCTTCATGTATTGTCTCTGAAACGGGCCGCATGTCCTGCCCCTTTCCATTTTGACTTCGTTAAGTGATTTATCATATCATTTTTTTCCCTCCCTGATGATTTTATTCCTTAAGCTATCTTGTAACTTTATACCAAGCATTCTTCTTTCCATCACCATTTGCATTGTTATTAACTTCTTTGCGAGCGTTCTCATGTGAGTCCATGGTTGGCATACGTATGTTACTGCCAATAGCACACATTGATGGAAGACTTTTTCTTTTCATATAAAAGGTCGATCTTTGTCTTAAGATATTGATGTGTATCTCAGACATGTATATTCTTACTCTTGGCTTTTACAGAAATTACCCAGGATTTGGCTAGTAAAGGATTAGGCCAAGTAATGGAAGTGTGCACTGCTGAACAAAAAGATTCTATGGTTTCAGAACTTGTTGAAACTTTGATGACAGGCAAAAGGTAAGAAAAGAGAACATTGTCGATACTTAATTTCATATATAATGAACAACATCACAAAACTTAGGGGCAGATGGGTCCTAGTCTCATCAAAAAAGTGCTGAAAAGAGAGAATTACTGCCTCAACCTGTCCAGATATCAACATTGTCAGCAAGAGTCACAAATGATGATGCTGACAGGTGACTGGAATAACATTTACACTTCTTCTTCTTTTGGGGCCAAGTCTTGAACAGACATTGGCAGCTAACCTTATAAGACTGTTGTTGCTACTATTTGGCATTGCCCATGAATGAAGACTTTCAATAAAAGTTGTTGTCTTTCTTTCTCTTCTGCGCTTGCCTTCGATCTCCTGTTATGGCTAGGTGTTCTTAGCCTTGTGGTGTCAAGTAATTGCCTCTGTCTTATAGTTTTGATGAATGATCTCTCAAGCTTTGCATCTTTCAGTAATGATTCATGAGACTTTTTATCGGTCCATGTTATTCTCATCATTCTTTTGATAAACCCCATTTCTACTGCTTCTAGTTTCTTGTCTGTTTCTTTGTTTATTGTCCAACACTCGCATTTAGCCTTAATTAGGTGTTCATTCTGAAGTTTCTATTTGTCAGTTTTGATTTCATTTTTTGGAATGTATCTTTGGCCATGGCTATTCTTTTTTTTTTTATTTCACATATGTATTTACCATCTGATATTATTAGGTGACCAAGGTATTTGAATTTTGAACTTTTTTAACTTGTTGTCCTTTGCTTTCTAGATTGCATTTCCGGTCCGTGGATTTCTTTGAAATGACAATGTTTTTGCATTTTTCACATTCAGATATAGGCCCAATTTTTCACTCTCTTAAAGAACTGTATCCAAAAGTTTTTGAAGTTATTCTTCAGATTCTGCTATTAAAACTGCATCATCCACATATCTGAGATTATTAAGATTTTCACCATTTACCTTTAGTCCTGGAATAGTCTCTAGATTCCTTAATATCATTTCACTATTTAGGTTACAAAGGTCAGGAGATATTACAGATCCTTGTTGCTCACCTCTACACTATTATAATATAGTATGTATATGTGTGTATATCTCTCTCTCTCTGTTAGCCAATCCTCTTGCAGGACGTTGCTTCCCGAACCTTGTTTCGAACAGTATTCTTTCTTTTGCCATTCTGCCTGCTTGTGTTGTTTTTGTGCCAAGCCATTCTGCTGTGTCCTGTTCCTATCTTCTTGTTGGTCTTCCTCTTCCTCTCTTCCCTTCCACTGTTGCCTCCAATATATGTTTTTCCAGTGTCTCATGG
>JAOWAY010020473.1:0-12398 GCA_028565895.1 Goniobranchus geometricus
TACATACATACATACATACATACATACATACATACATACATACATACATACATACATACATACATACATACATAGGCTACATATTCACCAGGGATTCTCCAACTTCTTTGTCGATCTTGCAGAGCGCGAGATGGATAGGTTTCCTCCGCAATTTCATCGTTTGAATGGAAGGCCTACTTTGAAAGTACTTTCCGCAGTTTCCGCAACGCCTCTTTGTCAAACCGTCGTTCGGATTTCCCATGCTCTCTTGGCAATAATTATTTAACCCATTCTACGCTGGTCTTTTATCGCCTTTTGATCTATAAACAAAACAGGCACTGCTCTAATGGATTGAAGCCATATGGAAAGTAACTGTTGCGTTGCATTGGTAAGCAGCACTGGTGACATGAATTCCACCCAATCAAAAACACAGTAAGTAGAATTAGCCTTACAAGAGATATTAATAATGTCTGACCACCGGCAGAATTGTCCTCCAACCACAGAAGTCCACCTAAATATATAAAGATTAGAACTCTGTGCCTCCAACTAATGACCGAAGGCGTTGTACACTTTGTCTTCTTTGTGATGGCCGGGAACATCTCTGCTGTTGGACTGCTTGCATCTATCTATAGGAGGGGCGTAGGCCTTCTGATACAGATGGCACGGGAAAACCGCTTGATAGTCCGCCGAGGGTCAGTGTCTAGGAGTGGTACAATGAAACAATCAATAACTAGACACTCCATTCACAGGAGCTTAAATCTTTGGATTCATTTTATGGGGTTATCTGAAAAAAAATCTTTTACAAAACAAAAACAAAACAAATTAAAACAACAACAAAAACCCAAACAAAAGCGAAAACAACAACAAACAAACAACAACAACATAAAACAAACAAACAACAACAGCAGCAGCAACAATAACAACAACAACAACAACAAAAACTACGCAGAGAAACTTTTGAACTGGACCAAGAAATTACAGAACTTGCAAAGAATTGACAGCTTCAGATGCCTACAGAAACTTTCGGTAACTTTGTGGAACTTTGTGGAATAAGCAGGCCGCCATTCTTAATATTTAGTACATAAATCAAAGACAATTTAACAATATTTATGTTGATACATTTTAAATTCATTTTTATCATTTCTGAATGTTGAACTGAAGCCATTATGGTCAGTTGCTGAACGTTCCTGTTCAGGCACAGGCGTGTTCAAACTGAAAAACAACAACAACAAACAATCATAAAACGGTCCTTTTTTCATGAATAAAATTGCTTTCATTATTCTGTTAATTTGTTTAAAAAACTTAAATCAATCGAAACTTTTTTGAAATGAAGCTAACTATTAAAATGTTATGGATTTGGGTCGTTTTGTTGAAAGTTATTGGTATCAATCTCAAATTCATATTCATCCCGCTTTTTTGTTTGGTTTTGGTTGTGCTATTCTTTTTTTCTTGTCACTCAGAACCCAGGCGAACTGAAAGAAACGTTACTAGGTACAGTTGTGCATATTTCGTACAAACAGGAGGAATGCATTTAAGACAAAACGACAAATCATATATTGATTCTAGTAAAGACTGAATGAAACGTCCTTTTGTTGTCTTTCGTTCCCGAACCTCCACGAGTTACGGTCAACTTTTGGATCCTAACAACGCTTGTCTCGAAGAAGTGTTTACAATATGGCGTCCGCCTGAAAAAAAAAAGCTACGACCTGGGCTATAAGTTTGCTCGAGAATGAGCATATGGACACTGAAAACGTGGCGTAACTGATTTTTGATGATTCTATTCTAGACATTTAGCACAACCATGTCATTCACTCCACGTGATGTAAAGGATGTATCATCTCTAGTAGCCAAGAAACTGTGAGTCGCCTCTTAGTTCTCTTACTCTTAGTCTTAGGCAAAGGGATTTAAATTTTGACCTACTCTAGATCTAGCTCAATCTGTAGGGTATCGGCATACATTCTCTGATTCTTAACCGATTTCAGAAAGGATATAGAGATCGTGTTGAACCAGCATAACTTGAACCAAAGGCCTGTAGATATAATATTAAATTTGAACTTGTGAATAAAATTAAAAGCTTCAACTACAAGACATTTTGTTCTCATTGTATCACAGATCATGTCTGTTTTGGTGACCTACATTTAAGCCCATGACCTTTGTAATATTCTCCCAATATAGAATTATGTTCAATTCCTAGATGTGTTTCAAAGTCTACTTTAGATTCTGTTTTGCTTGAACATGAAAACCTTCCATAAAATACATTTTAAAAAGATTTTAGATGACATTTTCCTTAGCTACTGACACGATGAATTTTTACTCAACGCACAATAAATGAGGTAAAAAGGAAATTGATAGCTGTTGTGAAATAATATTATTTTGTCTGTTGCAAGGGAACAGTACATGAACCATGAAAGACGAGAGGACAGATTCGATCCTCAGGGTCGATACAGGACAACGCCTTGTATGGTGAGAAATGTTTTTGATATGCACATCACTAATAATTTTGTAATGTAAGCTTATCCTTTAACTCATCCCTTCTTTGGGCCAGGATGTGAGTAAAATAATTAACACTATGAAGATATTCGCTTGACAAAAACCAGGCAGGGAACAAAATTTTGAATAAAGAACCCAGGGACTGTCTTCTCTTTTTATTTTTACAGATTAAATCTAATAAATTTATCTTGATAACTTCAACTGAATTATACTTTTAAGCGGCATATTTGTATTCTTTGATTTTTTCTTTATTTGAAAGTTTTAAATGAACACGACATTTTAGGTCTTACTATGACATGAACCTGATTTTGGACACTTCTTAGCTTAAGTAAGTCTTTACTTTACTGAATAAACTGTGCCTTGTTTTTTATATTATTTTTATCTTTAGATTTATTTTGAATTTACTCCAAATGAATAAAAACCCTTGAGTTGAATGGCTTCATCAAAGCAAAAGTTATGAACAATTCTGTTGGCCTATCTCGTACAGATTGTTTTGATGGCAAAATATATTTTTGTGGTCATAATTACAAATGTCGTCATATTTAGCCTTGGTATGTGAGCTTCAAGTACAGCAATAAAGAAAGTAAGCATACTTGTAGCATTAGCAAAATAATAGGACATTCATGGTGCTGATATAAAAAATAGTCACAGTCATCTCTCAGCATAATCTAGGCCAATGTCAGCTGCTGCACTTCAAATGTTTATAACTTGTCTCCTTACCACTCTGTTCTTGCTTTTCTGGCAATTTTGGTTGTTCTCATTCAACTGATCTCTTTCATGTTATCTGTAAAGGTTGTTGATGGTCTACCTCTCTTTCTTTGAGCTTCTATTTTTCCTTGCAGCATAATGCCACGAGAGCCATTTTCTTATTTCTAATTGCACGGTCCACATATTCCAATTTCCTGTTGTTCATGTATGCCAGTAGTTGGCAGGTGGTTGCAAGTTCCTCCACCATACTCGTATATGTATGTTTCTTTTTCCACCCCACTCTCAGGTGTTTTCTGTAGAACCTCATCTCTGGTGCCCTCTTGCCCTTATCAGCTTTCTTTAAGGTTCACATCATACTTCCTTATAGAGCATAATGGGTCATACCATTCCTTTGAGTAATTTCATTTTTAGTGTGATTGGAAGATTTGTATGCATTTGTCCTTCCAATGTTGTTGAGCTTTACCATTTTCTGCAATTCTTCCTCATATGTCTTCTGTTCAAGAGATATATCAACAGATAAAACAACATTTCCTTTCTTTTTATGACCGACTACAGCCATTATTTTTCACTTGAAAAGCTCAGTTTTTCCTCCAGAGCTGTGTTTTGTCAAATCAATTTGTGGTACAAACAATGTCCATATAAGAAGGCACTTAATTCAAATTCATTGAAACAATCCAATATATTTTATGGATGTAAAACATTCAAATGATTCTTGAAAACAGAATTTTTATCCTCAGAATGGCTTATATGTATAACATTTTATTATCTTTTTTTTGCAAAGCAAATTTTATAAATTTTGAGACAGTATTTAAGGCAAGTGATGAATTCTTCTTTTGAAGCAAACATTGGACCTAATGTACCGTATGCTAGACACAGCAGACATGAAAAAGAAGGAAGCAAAAGCAGCTAGATCTGGCTCACCTCACAAAGACAAAAGATCAAAGAAGAGTAAAAAATTGAAATCTGGTCATAATAAAGATGAGAGCAGCAGTGACACAAGAAATGAATGTGAGGATGATCAGTAAGTTTTGATTATATCTTTGAATCGAGAAATGCAATTCTTTTATCAGTGAATTCTTTCAATCTTTACTGTTTTGCTTTCACTCCAAAAGCTATGGTACAAATCGTAATCTCCCCCTAAACGTCAGTGTTTTTCAACCTTTGGGTCACGACCCCAAAGGGTTCACAAATCCAATTCGATAAGGTCACCAGGGGCTGTGGTATTTTTCTCTTTTTTGTTCTTTTTAAGCAGAAATAGCTGCGGGTAAACTATATGTAGATCTATATTGCATGAAACAATAAGATGAATTTCTATTACAGTTTTTTGAGGTTTGTAATTAGATTTTAACATCTAAAAATATGATGAGAAGATTCTAAATCTGCATTCATTCGCAAGGTTGAATCAATTTCTGACACAATCTGAAATGAATACATTTTATTCTTGGAGTTACAAGTATATTGATAGCTAGTATTTGGGGTCAAGGGACAAAAAAATGCTGAAAATGCTGATCTCACATAATCTTATTTTTTGCTCTTTTAACTGTAGCAAAGTTCAAAGCTGTCAGGAAAATTTGTGTCTTACACACTGTACTAGAAATGGGAGTTTGAGAAAAAGAGTATAAGAAAAGATAAGATACATCTTTATTGTCAAAATATAAGCACATTGTTTCAGTTTTCTATTTACATAATGATGATATTTATACATATGGCATTATTTTGACACATTCTTACTATGCAAGACTTCTTCTCTCAAAAGTTAAATATTCCAGATATATGAACTCAACATTATATTGGGGAAATATATAGAATCAACATTCTGTCTGGTCACTTAATAGTCATCACAGTGATCGACATTGGATTATTGAATCAAGAGAGCAATTGTTCAGTGGTTGGTGGTGACGGTAGTGATAATAATTTTGTTGCAGAGAGTACAAATTAATGATCTCTTATGTTTTCTTCTGTGACACAATAAATAAAAGGGGATTATGGGTGTAATAGTCCTGATTTTCTTCCTTTATGTGTATAATTTACAAAGTTAAATGTCTGGCTCCTTTATCCAGAGCAACAGTTTCCAATTTGGGATGTTACGTCTCATTTTAAAAACAAAGCTGCTACTTGTATATATCCTCATAAAATGATCAGCCTGTATCCTCCTGTTACATGATTAATACTGTTATTTTGTCAAGGTCTGGACCAGTTAAACAAAAGAAGGAGGGAAAAGAAAAGAAACAAAAGATATCACCCTGTCTTGTTCAAAATTCAAGAAGGGTTGTGGCTGTTCGAGAGGCTGAAAGGCTGACACAAAATGCAAATAAAATTTTTGTAAGTATTTTCATTTGACTTATAAATGCTTAGTGTGAATAAATATACCTGGTATATGGCCTTTAAATATATTTTGGAAGAAGTGTTTTATGAGTATGTCACCTCTCAGTCTCATAATTTGAAATGATTAGAATAATTTGAGGGATTCATTTTATAAAAGTAATCAATGTAAGACAGAGCAGCTCTTATTGAAGACTCTTATTTGTAATACTTGCAATGATGGGAAGATTACATTGCTTTCATCCTGTCATTTCTAAACCATTTCATTATTTTGCTTAAAATTGTGAATATATTACAAAGGAAGGTTTGGTTTTCAGCCATATCAAAAGCATTTGTAAATCAAATGATCAATTACACTAGAAGTCATTTAGGATTCATCTGGTTTCTTTCATGGAATGAATAAAGCAAGAATGTATTGGCCTAGAGTCTAGTTGTTTACACAGCAGCCATTCTCATTGTTTAAGCTGAGTGCTGGAGGCAGAATGTATAACACCTTGACGGGGTAGTTTTGACCAGGAGACACTTTATTGTGCCCAAATGGCAAATGACCCAGTGTTTTAGATAACACACTGTAGTGTATTATTTATGCACAAAAATCCAGAAAGGACTCCTAATGATTTAGCTGAAACAGTCCTAGGATATCTCAAACTTTGAGTGGGGAAAGAAATTGCTGTGTGGTTCCATTTTCAATTCTAGGAGCCTTGATAAATTTGACTTTGACGCCCTTTTTCTTTTTTTTTTTAAGCCTGTCTATCAGTTTTCTTATTTGTCGAGTCTGTCATTTTGTAATGGTGATTCTGAATTCATATAAAATATTTAAGGCACAATGATCTTTATGACTATTATTTTCAATAGGACTCTAAAAATCATGAAAGATTCCCTGAAAATTAGCTCAGAGAGTCCTAAAAAGTAGAATTTTAGGCAGTCTAGAGATCTTCTTCCTCAAATATTTCAAAATATCAGACTCAGAAAACCCAAAACAAAACAGTGATTGTCATGGGCAATTTGACTGTACTTTTACTGACAAAAAAAGAATTAAAGTGATGTGACTTTAAAAAATGCATTTGTGCAAAGTTATTTATCTAAAAGATTATTATATTTGTCATTTTTCCAAAAGTTTACTTTGACTCTCTGCTGTTTGGGAGATTACAACTGGGATTCATTTCACTAGTGTCATTTCTTTTGTATAGACAATTAAGAAGATACGTTTTAAAAACATTTCTCTTTATTGTTTTTATTCTTATATTAAGGAAGAGCAAGATCTTGACAAGTTACATGTCATTCACCGTTATCGCCCACACTCACCAGACATTGCTGCCATTACAGAAAATGGGAAAGTAGCCAACTACACCCTTCATGTTGGTTCTGCTTTACATTCCAAAAACTATGTGGATTATTACATGAAAGAAGGTGCAATGTTTTTTGGTGTCACAATAACTTTTTCACTTCCAATTTAGTTCTTTCCAAATTTCATTCTATTTACTAACCAAAAATGCCAAGTGGTGAAAATAGGATTCAAGATTTTGCTTAACTGATTCCCTCTGCGAAGCAAGTGTCATCGCCCAAGGTTTTTCTATGCCTATCGCTAAGCCAGTGACAGTATCAGCCTATGGTTTGTTTCTTTCTCAGATTTTCGCAATTTTATTTGTCCTTTCTTTTGATTGCAACTAATGATAGTGTGTGTCCGGATATTGATTCTTTATTCTGAAGCAATCAATGAGAAGCGAACTGTTTAAGGAGGGAAAATGAGCAATTGTCCCTATAAAAATTAGCGGCCATTTTGGAATTGCGTCCGGGCTTTAAGAAATTTACAGAAGGAATCAGTTAATCATAAAACTTTGATGGAAATGATGTTACATAAAAGAAAAAATGTCACAGTGTGGTTTAATTAAATGTTTTTTACATGAATTTATCATGAACCACACTTATGTTTGCCTCACAATTCAACATCCTCCTTTCCTGCGTCAATAAAGAGCAATATATGAAAGTAATCAAAATTAATTTTTTCCAACATCATTGGCCTGTAGCAGATAATTTGAATAGCAAGCAAGCATTGCCATATATTTCAAGTTATTGTTGAGTTTTGGATTTGTTCATTTATACTGTGAACACGCATAGTTATAAACCATTATGATCTTCTTCAGGTCTCCAGTCAAGCAAAAAAGAACATGCTAAAAGGCTCCAAAGATTACAAGCAAAGAAAGGAGAGGTAAGTAAGCTACTTATTAGATTGTAGAGAAAGTAATGGCTGCCATAGAAATTTTTGTCATGATTGTAATAAATCAAGAGATCTATGTGTGATTGTTATAAATCAAGAGATCTATCGTGTGATTGTAACAAATCAAGAGATCCATCGTGATGCTTTAAGGGAGGAATTGGAAATGTGTTAGATCTGATACTATTTACAGGGAATAAAGAGCATGAGAATCTTTTCCGTATTTTCTAGATGACCTTAGACTTTCCTATGTAATGCTAAAGTAATCTACTGCAGGCCTTTTCTTCATGACTCCCTTTTTTCCCTGAGATCTCTGCTTTCACTCCGAACAACAATTCTAGGTGTCCTGTTTCCTTCTTACCAACTGGATTCCATCCAAATAAGGGCTTTGATAATTTTGCTTCTTTCATTCTGGCTTGGTGACCGAACCATGTTGATATGGCATCTCTTTTTCATTTGTTCTTTTCATTAGATCTACTTCTTCGTTAAGTCTTAATGCCCTATCCCGAGTATTTTACTGAGGCATCTGTTGTGAATTGTTGTGGGTTTCTTACTTTCTGCAACATACAGTTGTCAAGTTCCACTTTCATAAAAAAGTATAGAAGTTACTATAGCATGGAATATATTTAGTTTGGATTTCACTTACATCTGCCAGGTTTTGTTTGATTAGGAAAGTATATGTTACTGTAGCTTGGCTGAGTGTGAATTTCACATACATCATCAAGGTCTTGATTCCAAACAAAAGTATATATATCACTGTAGCATAGAATATATTGAGTATGGATTTAGCATACACCTTCTAGGCCTTGTTTCCATACAAAAGGACAGATTTTACTGTAGCCTTGAATGTGTTCAGTGCTCATATCAGAGCTATCTGCTCAGAGGCTATTATATTCTTTGTTTTTCTAAAAGCATAATTTTGACTCTCTGAAGAGACTTTGGATTTTTTCATTTGCATTTTCTTTTTAATTGATTTTGCTTCCTAAATTGTGAAAGAGTTTGTTGATTTTACTACGCCTCTTCTCTGTGCTTGTTTTGGATCATGTTCATCATTTCACATTTTTGGCATTGTATTTGACACAGCTCTTAGGTTTTCATTCTTTTTGAATTCATCTTTGCCCATATCAAATATGCTCTTTTCGATTGAGGGAATACTATAACCTTTTCTATCTTATAACATTCCAAAATAATGTTAACAATGGGATGTTAATCTGTCTTTTCCCGTTTCAAAATGGTTTCTGTTTAAGGACCCATTAAGCACATTATTTACCTAAGAACTCACTTCTGGGATAGAGTAAATTTTTTTTTCTTGATATATGGGCCCAACTTGTTATAAAAAATTTGGAACATAAACTTAGTCAACCCAAGCAGGAAATTATAGATTGTGTAAATAAACAAACCATTCAGTGCCTTTATACAGTCAAAACAACACTTTTAAAGTTTCAGTAAGAAACATAAGACAAAGCATGTTACCCCAGAAAGCTGAATGGGTATAAAAGTTGACATTTGCCTCTTTGGTGAATCCTTGAAAGTTAACCCTTCTTCTTACTAGTATAAACTGACTCAGACTAAATTTTACTACCAGTGATAAATCCAAACTACAATCTTCATCATTTCAGGTGTCTTGCTGATGCTGACAAGCATTGACAATCATATCCTTCCATACTTCTTGATCAGAGGTTGCTCTTATCATGTTGTTGACATTCTTCACTGTCATCCACTTTGTCCTACCTTCCAACATGTTTTCTTTTTGACATCCTCTTTCCATTCAATTTTCCCGTTGTAACCTGATGGTCCATATCTCTCTTCTCGTCACAAGGCCGAAGAATATTGCATGTCTTTTTCTTATTTTGTTATCAAATTCCTCCTTGTTTCTTCTTGTATCAGAATGTTTTCATTGTTTTCTTTCTTTGTCTACTGCATTTTGAGTATTCATCTGAAGAAGGACATTTCCTCTGATTTTATTCAATCTGTTATCCTCTTGTACTTGTTGGTATTCCAAGTTTCACTTCCATACAAGGGGATAGGAGCAATGTAGCACTGAAAGACTCTCATTCCTGTTTGTATTGAGCATTTCTTGTTATTACTCAGAATTGTTTTCAACTTTTAAAACTGGACTTTTGCCTGTCTTGTTTCATTATTTCCACAGTTCTCCTTCCATCTGAATTTAACATTATGCTCAAGTATTTAATTTTGTCAATTTGTTGCAGTTGTTTATCTTGTACTTTTAATTTTGTATGTTGGTCATTGGTGTTTTCTATTTAGGACCATTATCCTTGTCTTCTTATTATGAGTTCTAGTCCTTTTATCTTGCTCTCTTTTTCTACTTTGTCCATTAGCTGTTGTAACTGTCCTTCACTTTCTGTTATTAAGACTGTATTATCAGTGAATCTTACGTTGTTTATGACGTGGACACTACTTGCAATTCCTCATTTATTTTTGATGTTCCTCGCTATTATTTTTATAGATAATGAGAAAAGTTTGGATGACAGTTCACAACCTTGACTTAATCTTCTTTTGAGTCTCTGAAATTTGCCTGCTTCGTCATTGATCTGACATATTATTAAGAAAAAGTGGCTTAAAGGAAAATAAAAAATATATCACACATTGTAATTCTCAAAATGAATAAAACTCTTGTTAACAAAACTGTGCTGCCTTGAATTTGAGACCTTTGTTTATTCTGGGTACAAATTTAACAACTAGCAATTAATTGAGAAAATGGAATACTGAGTATGTCATATTCTTGATTATAGAACGCGAGTAAAGGAAGACATTAGAATAGAGTATTTTCATATTCATCTGAAAATCATTAAATTTGCTGAACAAAAGGGAAATGAGAATAGTTATTCATAATGAAATAGCTCACCTTACACTGTATCAGTTCAGAAACAGAGACAATTTAAATTTAAAGAATGACAAAGACAATTTAGAGTCGAAGGAAAGAATGACAAAGACAATTTAGAGTTGAAGGAAAGACAAATGTGAGTTTGGTTGAAGGCATGACAGAGGCAGTTGAGATCAAAGGAATAACAGAGACAATTAGTTGAACAAGAGCAGAGAAAATTTAGGTTGAAGAAATAACAGAAACAATCAAGGAGATTGAGAATTATTTTTAGATCAAAGTTATTAGTTTTACAGAATCAAATGTATTCAATTGGTATGACTTCCTAAGTATTTGTTGATCCTGAAATATTATCTTTTACGCTCAGGAACCAGTCCAAGATAAAAAATGTAGTGATGAAGCAGAACAAATCCAGTAAGTATAAAATGATTCAAAACCTTTGTAATAGTCTACATTTATACTTGGGTGAGCCAAAAGGCAGCCATGACAATTTTGTCATTCCTTTCAATGTTTGTTGTGGTGTTTTTACAGAATGATTATAAATGCAATACTGTGCTTTGTAATTTCTTTACCTTACGGGAAAAGGCTTCAAGTTTCTTCTTTTTCTGTTTCTTCTTCTTATAAGATGTAAAGTCTGAATTGTACTTATCAAAGGCTTCTTTTCTATGACCTTAAGTCAAGAGTCATAGATATCACACATAAAAAGCATTCCTTATTTTTCTTTTTCTCAGCAGCAGAAAGTAAAGAATATTTCCATGTCATTCATCTCTGATTTGAAATGATGTGCTGAAGAATTCAAATTTCTTTAAAAATTCATTTACAAGTTAGTTATTTATATTTCATGAAAATGATCACCAGAAATTATTCAGACAATGTGAAATAGCTGATCAGGATTTGTTTTACTTTGCTCACTGTAACCTGCTAGAACTTGAAAGGCTTAAAAGCAGTTGTTTTTAAGAAAGAAAATGTTGGATGCAGAAATAGAACCCAGTCTAGAATTCTTTTTCATTAACAATTAATTCATTCTTGGTGGTAAAGGGTTAAATATAGGAGTCTCTGATGATTTGGAAGGTAATATTTCAAGTATGGTAATATCAGTCAGCTTCATTGACTTCAGACTGCTAAACTTTACCCTCAGTCCTCCCTCAATTCTCTCCCTTTTTTCACAACAAGAATGATGACAACTAAATGAAGGCAGGCTAATCTAGAAATTTTTTGTTTTCGTTTGAATGGAAAGTGAAAATTTTTTCAATATTTTGTGCATAACAATTCTCACCTCTGTGTTGTAGTTTTGATGAAGCTGATGAAAATTCATGTCATTTGTCTAGATTATTTATTAAGTATGAAATCATTTTATGTAATTTGTTTTTAATCAGAATGTTACAGACTTAATCCTTAATTGGGTAAGCAATTACATGTAGGCATTGTATGCGATATTTTATACTTCTTGGTTGGTGATGTACTTTGTTTTCAAACCTTCCCTCCCATATTATACCTTTTCCATTTTGTTCTAAATCTTGTTTGCATTATATAAAGTATGACTCTAAGTTCCTGTCCTCTTTTATTACCTGAATATCGGAATTCCATGAACATAGATGGAGTAGCTTGTCTTCTTTTCAATCTTCTTCTTATCCATTCCCTTGTTGATGTTGTTGATGATGCTGTTATTGTTGTTGTCGTTGTCGTTGTTGTGTTGTTGTTGTTGTTGTTCTTCTTCTTCTTCTCTTCTTTTTCTTCTCCTTCTCCTCCTCCTCCTCCTCCGTCTTTCTTCTTCTTCTTCTTCTTCTCTTCTTCTTCTTCTTCTTCTTCTTCTTCTTCTTCTTCTTCTTCTTCTTCTTCTTC
>JAOWAY010020583.1:0-12395 GCA_028565895.1 Goniobranchus geometricus
AATTCAAGTCTGTCCTCAGTGCATGTGTAATCATAAAGTACAATAAATCCAATGGCATCATCTCGATTTCCCAAAGATGTTCTTTTAAAGTTGTTTTTTTTTTTAAATTACTGTCCTTGACTCAACAGCCAAATTGTTACAATGTATAAGTTTTTATAACAGCTCTATGGCACGTTTTTGTGGGTTTAGGATAATGTTTACTTTAGCGGATAGCTTTGTTGTTTGATTGTCTTTCAACTGAAGGTTTCCATCAGCTGTATCCCATACTAAATCTATAGATCTAATTCATTACTTAGCTGGGCAACCGTCGTATAATATTATACTGCACATATAACAACTTTTTTATCGGATGCCGTTTGTAGTCAATTCTTAGAGTTTGGAAATGTTCTGGGTTTTATTTAGTAGTTGTTATGTTTATCTTAATTTCCTCCTGAATTATATTTGTTATATGTCAACGCGGTGGATTGTCGCCTCTCTTTGTCTGGATCTGTGTGGTCGTCACACGAAAGAACTGACAGTCCTATTAGCCGACTACCTTCATTTTCCAAGGTTTACATTTATCTTATGTTCTTGCTTTGTACCTCCCTCCTCTCCTCGTTCTTTTCCCAGTTTGGTTTTAGAACAGGTCGTGTGTGACTTTTCACCTTTTGCAGTCAAAACGTATAAACTCCCTTACTATCGTGGCTTGGGATTAGTTTTGTGACGTGTTCTTGATGGTAAATCCATTCAGAGTAAGTCTGGACATTACAAAAAGAGGAGAGAAATTAGATGCACCTTAAATTGTTCACCTTTCAGACTGGACTTGTATATACAAAGCTAGCAGGCAGCCACTATTGAAAAGATGTCCCTGTTCAACATGGTTCATTGATAATTCAAAAAGTAACGCTACCTCCAGGTTTTAACGAAACGCAATGCGACGTACAATCTTCGTAAAGTAACCCACTTTTGATATTTGCCTTATGTAAGTGAGTGTTTGTTTATTGTTCAGGAATAAGTATAAACTAATTTCTTTGAAGAAATCAGGCAGGAGCTTGTTTATAACCTGATAACATTTGAAGTATATCTTATTTGATTTCATTTGATACCATAATTAATATATCTCAAGATATGAACATTCTACGCATGTATGACTGAAAACAATCCGGAAGTGACAATAGCAAAGTGCTAATAAGCAGTTTTTATCATCTTTGTGGAATGTGAGCGCCAGCATCTTTTCACGTGTTCATTCTTCTTCTCGTGGATGACGCCAGGCTGCCTACTAATTCGTCTAATATTATATCCTGATTTGAACAATTACGTTATGGACGTTCGTCTCCAATGCATGGTGGAGCCTTATTCATTAGCACTCTTTTCATGAGTTCTCAGACACGTTCAGTCGGATTCATGTCCAGTGAAATTGCTGACAAAGGATAATAGTTTCGATATCATTGTCAAGTAAATATTGATTGGTGAGTCATGCTGGAACATCGCATCATCTTATCGTTGAATCAAAAGTACGCCATGTTGTTGCAGGATCTGTTTAGTGTAAGGGGCAGCCTTGAAGTTCCCTTGTATCCTCACACGATAAGTTTTACATTTTCCAACCATCATTCCCCAAACCATTATAGAACCTTATCACTTGTTGTCAGTTCAATAATACAAATATTATGAAATTTTGTGTCGCATTGTGAGTGTCAGGAAAGGTGCGCGGACTTTGCTTTGCAAGTTTGTCAATAACACCTTTCCGTGCATTATTTTCTCAGTTCTCTATCCAAGCTACCTTGCCATAATTAGCCCCAATCCGTTATGTTCACACGCTACTTTAGTATCAAGGTGAAGCAAATTCATTACAAACAAATGTCATAAATACGATGCAGAGTATGACTGCTTTGGGATGAAGTGTCACCACTTTATTGCTGAACCAATGTTGTCTTTTCATTGAGACCTTTTTCAAAGGATCAAGAAACTTCTTTGTTGGTTCATCACACTCCATTCAACCTTTCCCTCTTAAATGTGGCACCGTCACTTTCACCCATTGTGAGTGCATTTCTAAGATCCTCAGCAATTTCATTTGATGCAAAAATACCAGTTGCTTACTCACCAAGTAAAGTAAAGTAAAATTAACGATTTTATTTATATAGCGCACGTTCCTTTACAATGGCAGATTACTCCCCTAACCAACAGCACCACGGAGCCTTTAGAACAAGACTGGCAGCTTGTTGGGGTCGTATATATTTTTGAGACAGAAATGGTCTTAATGTACAGGTACCCATCATTCACACACAAGTGGAGTGAGGTAAGCGAAGTGAAGTGCCTTGATTAAGGACACAACACCCGTGACTTGGTTGCATTAGCGCAGCTCGTGCTGAGAAGTGATCCATTTAGCCAAAGAGTTGCATGTAAAGGGGTTAGCGCATTTGTCTAAGGTCTCCTCTACAGATGCGACTAACTCTTCATCTTTCTGAAGCCTTGATTTCTGGAGATCAAGGAGATCAGTACCACGTATGTTGAACCATCTTCCTGAGTTTGGTCAAAAAAGGCTCTCCTGTGCTCACATGTGAGGTAGTACTTACTGACAGCTCCAGACTCTAGGCTGAACTCTATTGTACCTCTGACTGTCTGCATACATCTGCCGACAGTGACTTCAGTCGTCTCATCAGCGGGTATGATGCATAAAGATTTGGATTCTGTAAGCTGAACTGAGAAGTACTCATCTATAAAAGCCTGGTATATCTCTGTGTGACTGGCTACAAGGTTAGTCATTTGTACATAATAAGCAGGCAGTATCTTGCATAATTGAGTCTGTCATGTGCAAAGCACCATGGGCTTATCAGTCGAATGACGTGTAGGTGCAGGACCCAGCCTCCCTCGCAGAAAGCTTGAAGCAAGGTGTCTTTGAGGATGTCTACAAAGGTCACCCAGAACACAAACAGCTCTCCATTGTCGTGACGCAAGTAGTTCAGAAAGTCTTTCCACAAATGATTAGTTTGTCATGATGTCGATGACTTCAAAATGAGAGGTGGTGGATTAAGTGCTTTTCTACTGGCACTAAAGTATCAGTCAAATTTTCTGACATTTTGGAACACTATAATGTTCAATTTCACTTTAATGATCTTGATCTTGACTTGTTACCAAGTATGATAGGTGACCAAGTTGCCCTGCCACCTCGCATTTTATGTCGGAATGTGCATAAAAGAATATGGAGTAATAACACATAAACAATCTGTGCAGCCTGAAGTGTTATCATGTTGTTGTTTTTTTCATATGGACATTTGGCTTGTCAAAAATGAGTGTAAGAATTCGTCTGTTAATTTTTTTCTTTTAGCGCCAGAGAAGAAATAAACTCAATGATAAAGATATGATTGATATGACTCTTTAAGGACACATACCTCTTGGTGACGTGTGACACATGTTGTATTCTTATTTCATATTTATCACAAAGCCAAAAGGAGACCCTCAGAAAGTTAATAATGAAAAAAAAATGAAGCAAGATGGATACAGCGCGAATGGTCAACAGTGTTCAAGGTGAAAATCATGTCTCCAGTGCTGGATACAATTCTAAATGGCTGGAGAAGTGTGTTGTTTGTTATTGGTTTTATTTTATCTAAAGAGACAAACTTGATTTGCCGTTTGTGTGTATGTCCTCATATTGTGCTTATTTCAGCCAGTGGCCTGTTCTGTTGAGTTGTCTCCTTACTATCTGTCTTGTAAAACAGAATCTTTCTTGAACACGGCAACAAATGTCTGCTTATGGTGACTTCTTCTCACATGTTCAAAACTTCACACCGTTGTTTCTATCTAAGAGAAAGGGGCATATTTTCATTGCTTTTCTTTGTACCCGTTGTAATTGCGCACTATGCCACGAACCTTTGCTTATGTAAAAAACATTCAACAGTTGTTTCTTTATGAGGGAAGATGGCATAATTTTATGACATAATGCATCTTCTATTTCAGGATTGCATTTCTCGAGTCATTTGAATTGATTGCTTTCTTAAGGTACATTTTATTGACATAATAACAGCATTGACTTGTGCTTAGAAAGCAGAGTTAAAAGAAGCAAGAGAGGACAGTATCTTACCAGGATTAGAAATGTTTATGCATTTTCAAATGTTTCACTTCAAATTCACCTGATAGAAATCCATTCCACTCATGGCTCTTTTTCATTGTGCGTCATTTTGAAAATGTTTTTTTTTAATTTTCCTGTTGCTTCCTTAAAGGTTTGAACCACCTGCTACATTTGTTACAAGCGTGACCTTTGGTTTTTTTCTTATCTACGGTGTCCTGCTAAAGGCAAAGTCCAACTTAAAAATTATATATTGTTTAACATGTTTCGCATCTAGGAATGTGCGTGCACATTTTAAAAGTGTGACAGGCAGATCATCTGGTATTGTTTTCATTTTGGCTGCACATGTTCACCCTGTATTGAGTGTATGACTACTTTTTTCCAAAATCGGTTGCCATAACTGAGGTCTGTTATTGTACAGAAAACATCAAACCAATGTCTTTGAGCATGTCAATCAATTTACCAAAGGGTAGCTCCTCTTGGTCATGTTCTCTTAAACCCATTTTGTTCCTGTATTAGTTTTATTTGCAGAGGGAAGTAATAAACAACATGTGGTTGATATGACTATTTAAGAACTCATCCCTCCATGTGGCACGTGCCAGATATTGCCATTTAATTCCATGGTTACAAGGCTCAATGGGTTATGGTAAAATCCCAGTCCCTTGTACAGGATAAAACTTTACATAGTCCTTTGTTTGCTTGTTTGTTTGTTTCTTCTCATATGGAATTTATTACAGTGATTGGCTTTTTCTCTGGTTTTGTTTTCATCGTTTTTCTTTTAAATGGTTGTACGAGTAGAATATGCCGCCAACATTCGCTGATGATGAACTCCTTCCATGCACGAAAAGAAACATTCAGCCGTTGTTTCTTATGAGGCAAGATGGCATACTTTTATGACATGATGCATCTTCTATTTCAAGCTACATTTGTCTATGGCTTCATGTCATTTAAGACCAGTCTACCTGTTTTTGGAAACGAACCGAAACATCTCGTTCAGCACTCGTTTTCCTGGCATTTGAATTGACTGCTTTCAAAGAATACAGATCATTGGCATCGTAACAGCATTGAATTGTGCTTGGAAAACATAGTTAAATGTAGTCACAGACCAAAGTATTTCACAAGCATTAGAAATTAGAGTGCATTGTCAGATGTTTGGATTTGGGTGCAATACATTTCTATAACGAGACATGACAATGAAGAAAAGGGAACTTTTCTTTGTTTTGTCCTTTTAAAAAAAATCTATTTCTTGTTCTTTGCTTTTCCTTTTTTTTTCTTTGATCTCTTTCATTAGCTGCATGCACTCCACTTTCTAGTCATGACACATATTTTGCATTAAAGACTGTTATAACTTTGGTAACTTCTCTTCTGGCTTCTTCAAGGGTTTGAATTACTTGCCTGCAGTTGGTACAGGCGTGACCTATACTTTCTTTCGTATCTCATGTTCCATGCTATATGGGAAGTTTTAAGTTGACGGTCATATTTTGTATCACATGTCTGGCATCTAGGAATGTGCATACCCATTTTGAAAGTGTGAGCAGCACCTGTTCTGGTATTGTGTACATTTTGTTTGCATACAGTTACCCTGTGTTGAACGTATTATTGCTTTATTCCGATATCGGCCCTGATACCTCAACTCAGAACTGTTACTTTACAGAAGACATCAAACCCATGTCACTGTGCATTGCAATCAATCTGCCTAAGGCTTTCTGTGTTTTGCTATGTGTTCAAAAATCATTTTGTTCACATGTTAGTATTAGTTGTAGAATGAAGTAATAAAGAACATATGCTTGACATGAATCCATCAATATGACGCATATGACAGTTATTGTCATTTTATTCCATAATTATCAGAAAGCTAAAAGGACATGGTCATCTGGTTAATAATGCAAAAGAACTGAAGCAAAATGGGTACAAGGTGAATGAGTGACAAAGTCATATCAACGGGTTATGGTGAAAACTCCGTCTCTTGTCCAGGATACAACTTTAGATGGCTCGACGAAGTAGTTGTATCGGATATCAAAATTGATTCTTTGTTTGCTTGTTTGTTTGTTTCTCCTCATATGAAATTTATTAAAGTGAGTTGCTTTTTCCTCTTGGTGTATGTTCATTGTTTTTCTTTGAAACGATTGTATTAGTGGAATTTAGTGGCATATACCACCAATGTTCACATGTTAAGTTCCTTACAAACACGACAAAAATATATCAAAGTATTCTTCCAGTAGTAGGAATTTGGGTGCATTTCCAGATGTTTGGATCGAGGGGCAATACATTTCTCTTACCAGACATTACAATATAGAAGAGGGGACTTTTCTTTGTTTCTCCCTTTTTAAAAATATTTTTGTTGTTCTTTACTTTTAGCTTTCTTTTTTTCTTCTTCATCCTTTTAATCAT
This sequence comes from Goniobranchus geometricus, assembly GCA_028565895.1. NCBI lineage: Eukaryota > Metazoa > Mollusca > Gastropoda > Nudibranchia > Chromodorididae > Goniobranchus > Goniobranchus geometricus. Next base: position 6,434 of record JAOWAY010020583.1, read on the forward strand.
CGCCATGCACTCCAGTTTCTAATCATAACACATATTCTTCATTAAAACCGGTTGTAAGTTTGGTAACTTCAGATTTTAAGCTTTACCTGTTGGACCATCACATACTGTCGTTACGACTATCTTTAATGATAGAAATCTTTAACATTGAGATACATTCCACTCCTGTCTCTTTTTCACTGTTAATCATTTTGAAAATATTTCTTATTTCTCTTCTTGCTTCCTAAAGCCTTTGAACCACCTGCCTCCACTTGTTCCAGGCGTGACTTATGTTTTTTTTTCGTATCGAAGGTTCCATGCTACATGGGATGTTCTCAGTTAACAGTGACATTTTGTATCACATGCCTGCCATCTAGGAATATGGGTACACATTTTAAAGGTGTGACCAGCATATGTTCTCGTAGTCTTTACATTTTGGTTGCACACAGTTGTCCTATGTTGAACGTATTATTGCTTTATTGCGGCAGTCATAACTCAGCTCACAGCTGTTATTTTACAGAAGACTTCAAACACATGTATATGTGGATTACAATCAATCTGCAGAAGGCTAGCTGCTTTTCGGTGTGTGTTCTTAAAATCATTTTGCTCACATATTAGTATTAGCTGCAAGAGGGATGTAATACAACATATGGTTGATATGACTGTTTAAGAACGCATTCTTCAATGTGACGCGTGACAGTTATTGTCATTTTATTCCATGGTTATCAGATAGCTAAAAGGACATGGTCATCTGGTTAATAATGCAACAGAAAAGAAGCAAAATGGGTACAAGGTGAATGAATGACAAAGTCATATCAACGGGTTTTGGTGAAAACCCCGTCTCTTGTCCAGGATACAGCTTTAGATAGCTCGACAAATTATTTGTATCGGATATCAAAAATGATTCTTTGTTTGCTTGTTTGTTTGTTTCTTCTCATATGAAATTTATTACAGTGATTGGCCTTTTCCTCTGGTTGTGTGTTCATTGTTTTTCTTTGAAACGATTGTATAAGTGGAATATACCACCAATAATCGCTGATGTTGAATTTCTTCCATACAGGAAAAAACCATTCAACTGTTGTTTCTGTATGAGGGAATATGCATACTTCTATGACATAAAGCATCTTCTATTTCAAGCTACATTTCTCAATGGCTTCATGTCATTGAAGACCATTCTAGATGTATTTGGAGCCGAACTGAGACATCTGGTTCAGCACTCAAGTTTCCGCGGCATTTGAATTGACTGCTTTCACAGATTAGAGGTTATTGGCATCGTAACAGCATTGAATTGTGCATTAAAACAGAGTTGAAAGTAATCACAGACCAAAGTATTTTACCAGCATTAAAAATTTGAGTGCATTATCACATGTTTGGATTTGAGTGCAATACAATCCTGTACTCAGACATTGCAATGAAGAAATGGTGACTTTTCTTTGTTTTTCCTTTTTTAAAATATCTTCCTCGTTCGTTTTTGCTTTTCGGCTGGTATTTTATTTCATCTCTTTTATTATAACCATGCACTCCAATTTCTAATCCTGACACGGATTCTGCATTAAACGGTGTTCTTACATTGGTAACTTTACATCTCAAGTTTCACTGTTGGGAATTCACATACTGTCCTAACAATTCTCCTTTCATTCTAATGATAGAAATCTTTAACGTTGGGGTACATCCCACTCATGTATCTTTTTCACTGTCAATCATTTAGAAAATATTTCGTAGTTCTCTTCTTGCTGCCTCAAGGGTTTGAACCACCTGCCTCCAGTTGGTACAGGTTTGACCAATGTTTTCTTTCGTATCTAGGGTTCGATGCTATATCTGAAGTTCTATGTTAACAGTGATATTTTGTATCACAAGTCTGGCATTTAGGAATGTGCTTAGCAATAGCAATAGCAATAAGAAATTTATATAGCGCCTAAATCCACAGAGTGCTTAGAGGCGCTTTACATCATACATAAAAAATATTATACATTACAAAGCATTTGCTTACTCATTTCAATAGACATAAAATAGAAAGCACAATGTATGGTATTCTATATATACATGTATACATATGAGATATATTCTGAAAAGGGGGAATAGGATATCTATGTTTAAATTTGAAGGATTGATATAAATAACCTGCCTTAACGAATAGACACGTACATAATTACCTTACTGTCTTTGAACATTAATCTTTGTCTTAATAACTAAACTCCATTATTATTAAGAAAGTTTCACACTTCTTTATAGAAGATGACAATCTATTCCATAAAATTGGTGCACACTTATTGTAGGCCCTCTACCTGGTGGCTGATTTATTTGTTTGTATATTAAATAGGTTTTGACTTTCTGACCTCAGGATTCTGGTGGGGACATACTGTGTGATTGTTTCTTGTAGATATCCAGGGGCTGTTTTATTGTAACATTTATATGCACAACATACTATTTTGAATTCTGTTCTTAAATGAACAGGGAGCCAATGTAACAATTTCAAAACAGGAGCGACATGATCTCTAAATCCACAATTAGCTACTATTCTTGCTGCTTTGGAGTTTGTCAATTGCATATTTAGGACAGGACCACAGAAGAGCATTGCAATAATCCGTGCGGCTTAAGACAAATGATGTCATTAATATCGTAACTTCTTACACGTTTTAAAAGTGTGACCGACATATTTTCTGGTAATGTTTACATGTTGGTTGTACATGGTTACCCTGTGTTGAACGTATTATTGCTTTATTTCGAAATCGACTGTAATACCTCAACTCAGAAGTCTTGTTTTGCAGAAGACGTTAAACCCTTATCACTGTGCTTTACAATTAATCTGCCTATGGCTGGCAGCTTTTCGGTATGTATTCTTTAACTCATTCTTTTCACATATCATTTTTAGTTGCAGATGAAAGTAATAAACAGCATGTGGATGATATGATTCTTTAACAACACATCTGTCCATGTGACGCGTGACGGCTATTGCAATTTTATTCCATAGTTATAGAAAGCTAAAAGGACATGGTCATCTGGATAATAATGGAAATGGTCTGAAGCAAAATGAGTATAAGGTGAATGAGTGACAAAATCATCTCAACAGGTTATAGTGAAAACCATGTCTCTTGTACAGGATACAACTTTTGATGAATCGAGAAATAACTTGTCTCAGATATCAAAATGGTTGTTTGTTTGCTTGTGTGTTTGTTTCTTCTCACATGAAATCTATTACAGTGATTGACCTTTTCCTCTGGTTGTGCGATCATTGTTCTTCTTGAAACGGTTGTCTTAGTGGAATATGCCTCCAATGTTTGCTGATGTTGAATTTCTTCCATGCACAAAAAAAAAAAAAAAAAAGAAAAAGAAAAAAAAATCAGCCGTTTTTTCTTATGAGGGAAGATGGCATACCTTTATACCATAATGCATCTTCTATTTCAAGTCACATTTGTCCATGGTTTCATGTCATTGAAGGACATTTTAGCTGTTTTTGGAGACGAACCGAGACATCTGGTTCAACACTCAGTCTACGAGTCATTTGAATTGACTGTTTTCACAGATTATAGATCATTGGCATCGTAACAACATTGAATTGTGCTGATAAAACAGTTGAAAGCAGTAAGATTCAAATGTATTTTACCAGCATTAGAAATTTGGGTGCATTTTCAGATATTTGGATTTGATTGCAATCATTTCTATACTCAGACATTACAATAAAGATATGGGGATTTTTCCTTGTTTTTCCTTTCATGTAAAATCTTTGTTTCTCTTCTTTGCTTTTCATTTTGGTTTTTCTTTCATCTTTTTCACTATGAATATGCACTCCAGTTCTAATCATGACACAGATTCTGCATTAAATGGTGCACTAACTTTTGTAAATTTACATCTTAAATTTCACCTTTAGCAAATCACATACTGTTCTAAGAATTTTCTTTTGATTCTAAGGATAGAAATCTTTAACATTGAAATACATCTCACTCATGTCTCTTTTTCACTGTGAATCATTTTGAAAATATTTCTTATTTCTCTTCTTGCTTCCTCAAGGCTTTGAACCGCCTGCCTGCAGGTGGTATAGGCATGACTGATATTTTCTTTCCATGCTATATGGGAAGTGTTAAGTTAACAGTGATATTTTGTATCACATGTCTGGCATCTAGGAATCGATTTTAAAAGTGTGACCAGCATATGTTCTGGTAATCTTTACATTTTGGTTGCACATGGTTACCCTGCGTTGAACGTATTATTGCTTTATTCCGATATCGGCAGTACTCAACTCAAAAGACATGTCTTTGTGCATTACAGTCAATCTGCTAAAGGCTAACTGCTTTTGGCTATTTCTTTAAAAAGTCATTCTGCTCACATATCAGTTTAAGTTGCAGTTGGAACTAATAAACAACATACGGTTGATATGGCTCTTTAACAACGCATTCATCAATGTGACAGTTATTATCATTTCGTTCCGTGGTTATCGGAAAGCTAAAAGGACATGGTCATCTGATTAATAATGCAAAAGAAAAGAAGCAAAATGGGTACAAGTTGAGTGAGTGACAAAGTCATATCGACGGGTTATGGTGAAAACCCCGTCTTTTGTCCAGGATAAACTTTAGGTGGCTTGACAAATTATTTGTATCGGATATCAAAATTGATTCTTTGTTTGCTTGTTTGTTTGTTTCTTCTCATATGAAATGTATTACAGTGATTGGCCTTTTCCTCTGGTTGTGCGTTCATTGTTTTTCTTTGAAACGCCTGTATTAGTGGATTAAGCCACCAACGTTCGTTAACTTTGAATGTCTTCCATACACGAAAAAAAACATTCAGCTGTTTTTTCTTATGAGGGAAGATGGCATACTTTTATGACATAATGCGTCTTCTATTTCAAGCCACACATCTCTGTGGCTTCATATCATTTAGACCAGTCTACTTGTTTTTGGAGACGAACCGAAACATCTCGTTCATCACTCAGTTTCCCAGTCATTTGAATTGACTGCTTTCACAGATTATAGTTTATTGGCATCGTAACAGCATTGAATTGTGCATAGAAAACTGAGTTGAAAGTTGTCAGATACGGAAGTATTTTACCAGGATTAGAAATATGGATTCATTTCCAGATGTTTGGATTTGGGTGCAATAGATTTCCATACTCAGATATTACAATAAAGATGTGGAAACTTTTCTTTGTTTTTCCTATATTATACAATCTTTTTCTTGTTCTTTGCTTTTCGTTTTGTTTTCCCTGTCATCTTTGTCATTTTCATCATGCACTCCAGTTTCTAATCATGACACGCATTCTGCATTAAACGGTGTTCTAACTTTGGTAACTTTACATCTTAAGTTTCACCCTTCGGCAAAGCACGTACTGTGCTAACAATTCTCTTTTTATTCTAATGGTAGAAATCTTCAACATTTAGATACATCCCACTCATGTCTCTTTATCAATGAGAGGCATTGTTTAAAAAATTACTTATTTCTCATCTTATTTCCTAAAAGGTTTTAACCACCTACTTCCAGTTAGTACAGGCGTGACCTATGTTTTCTTTCTGATCGAAGGTTCCATGCAAATGTTCTAAATTATCAGTAATATTTTGTATCACATGTTTGGCATCTAGGAATGTGCGTAAACATTTTAAAAGTATGACCAGCATATGTTCTGGTATTGTTTACATTTTGGTTATATTTAGGCCTTTGTAGAGAATTATAGACTTAATACAAACCCGATGTTATTGGAGGGGTATCCAACCTCATTTTACATATAGTTGCAGATGTCCTTCCTGGGGTATAACTATGGTAGTCTTCTTTATGAAATATGCCGGATTCTTTTGAATTTTTCCAAATTTTCTATTTGTTTGTTGGTGTGGGGATTCCAGACACAGCATCCATGATATAGAATAGGCTGCCGGATAGATTTGACAATTCTCTTCCTCTGACGCTACCTATCCTTTAAGGATAATTCAAGTCTGTCCTCAGTGCATGTGTAATCATAAAGTACAATAAATCCAATGGCATCATCTCGATTTCCCAAAGA
>JAOWAY010020694.1:0-12394 GCA_028565895.1 Goniobranchus geometricus
GGGTAGCGTATTAGGACCTGCTCTTTTTGTCATCTTTATCAATTCCTAATGAAGTTAAGAATATATGAATATATGCAGCATGTACGCAGATGACACTAAATTCGGCACTCATCGTCGAATGAGGTAGATGTGATATACCTCGATTGCAAAGGCCTTTGACAGTTTCCCTCACCAGAGATTGTTACGAAAACTGAATGGTTACGGGATTGGTGGAAATGTGCTGAGATGGATAAAAGATTTTCTACAAGACAGAAGTCAGAGAGTTGTAAGAAATGGTGAAGCATCTGGCTGGAGACCAGTCACAAGTGGAGTCCCACAGGGGAGTGTACTAGGTCCATTGCTCTTCATATGCTATATAAATGATTTACCTGAGATTGTTAACTCAATGACCAAGATTTTTGCAGACGATACCAAGATATTTTCTAGAGTAAATAACATTAATATGTTAAAAAATCTACAAGAAGACCTGAACTCCTTACAAAATTGGGCAAAAACTTGGCAAATGCTTTTCATTGTATCTAAGTGCCTGCATTGCCCGCTTCAGGTATATGACACTAGATGATGATATAATTATCATGCCCCGGCCACTTTCGAGTATTGAAATCAACCAAGTCTTAGATGACATAATGATGATTGATATGTTATAGTTTGCAGATGTACACATCTGTGTAAGCATAAATGCCTTTCATCTGCTTTTTTTTCTTGTCCAGAAATATATTTAAACTTCACATCACTCTGGCATTTCTGAGAGTGGCATAGAAATTTTCTGTAGCTTACACAATATTTGTCGAAAGCACTGAAGGTGTCATTGGAACACTTGAACACCTGTCCTGTAATGAGGGGAGCGTCGACAATGTCTGCTGTCAGGCGATTCCACTTGTCAACCACGCTGATAGCCTTTTGGCTCCTTTACTAATTTCATACAAATCTAAGGCGATGGTAGAATTGTTTTAAACTAAGCTTCAAACATATGAACACTATGATTGTTAACAAACTTTTTCACATTCCTTAACACGTTTCACAATGTACAATTCCCTGTAGCTTCTCTGTAAGAAGAAATGAGTCCTCTGCACCAGGATTGTGGTCACAATGTTCCATGTGCTCAGTGTTCCAATATTGCCATCATAACAATTGTCAAATTGATGGTTCCCTCTATATCTTTTCAGTGCAAGAAGTTATTTTCTCACTGTATTGTACAGTTTCTCAAGATTTGCTTTCTTCTTCAGTGATCATTCCCTATCAATGAAATAACTTTAAATCCTTTGAATAAGGAGTCAACCTATCCTAACCAGTCAAAAGTTGATTCAGCTGTTCAGGAAATTATACAAAAATGCTACTATTGAATATGAACGGAGATCTGGATTCTATTTTTATAATGGAAATATGTAAAAAGTTTAAGGTAACTCAAAAGTATGAGAGGGCAGTGTAACATTTCGGACCAATGTCCTTCATAAGATAAAGAGAAAATATAAGACAGAAGACCCAGAGCAGAAATGGTTGATGAGGTGCCTCTTCTCTACTCATAGTCTGATGTGGATATAAAAATATATAAAACTTTTTATCAGATGAAGCACTTTTATTTTCATATATAGATTTACTAAGAATGGCTTATTTGATTTTGTAGTTTTAGGATATCCTGATAGATTCATTTTTCTTACTCGCTTTACTGGATGCAGGGTGTGGGTGGACATATATGTGTTGAAGTTTGCTCCTAACCATGACAGGGAATTGGAATAAAGTCAAGTTTACTTTTCTGAACTGCCCAGTGTCCTAACAATACTTAATTTCATGCTGTTTTATTCAGTATATTGTCTTCCTTTGGAAAAAGAATGCAAAAGTAAAAGAATTATAATGGAAACTTATGTACATCTCACCTTCAATTTTCTTCTTCATATATTATATTTTATTATAATTATATGATTCGTCTTGGCTGATAGGATTAGTCAAAACTATATTTTTCTGGTTGCAAGCGACACATGATGAATACACTTAATTCTAAGATGTTTTTACAGATTTACCTATTCTAGCAGCATGTGAATTACATTTAAAATACAAAAGATGTCAAGAAGTGTTAAGGATAAGGTAAGATGATGAAAAATTATTGGTGGGTGCCCTGATTAACATTTTGCATGCCAAAGAGAATTGCAATGTTAAAAGCTAGAAAAGAGTGGATGTCCCTTAAAGGAACTTTGACACTTGATTTGAATACAGGTTTCCTTTTCAACGGCACAAAAAGTAACATTCATAACACTTTTTATCTCATTTGTTTCAATACAATTTCATTATTGGTCCGACACAGAAACATCAAACATTCACAAAGGAGGACAGGAGAATAATGGGCTCCTGGTCCCTACCTTTCTATGAATATGTGACATATATAATATGTATATATTCTTAAACATTTTTTCTGTCTTATTTGCATTTTTTTCTATGGTCTTGTCATACAGCAAGATGATGGAAACATTCCTGGAAGATGCTGAGAGGTCACTCCACCATCGCAACCTCAACCAGGAATCATGTTCATCTGATGAGTCAGAAGATCCAATGGATGATCCTTTTCTCTATGACAAATTCCTTCCAAACCCTGACTGGTCATCAAAAAACCAAGTTGATGAAAGTGAACGCAGAAAGAATTTGGTTGACCCAGGTCCCTTCCGCTACAACAACCGAGTCTTTTTCACAAGCCTACCAGCATTACTTATTGTTTTGGCACTAGGTGGAGAGACGTGAGTCATTCTTATATTGTGATGAGGGTTAAATTGTTTTGTTTTGTCAATTTGTTTTTGATTCATTTCATTCTGTTTTGTTTAAGAAATATCTTGGATTATGTTTTTTACATTTTATTTAACAACAAAAAAATTACATGGATGAAAAACTGATTTCCATGTGTATGAGTTTGCCTGGGTGCCTCAGTAGTCAGTCACCCTCCCTGCAATTCTTCAAATCTGTGTCCAGGTCTAGACGTTGTGATAGTAGGTGTGATGAAAATAAACAGCATTCAATGATGCAATTATCAATTCGATTAATTTGCAACCCCTAATAAACTTACTATTATCCTCGTCTGTTCTTGTTTTCAATTTTAATCATTGTTTCCTTTTGTTTCTCTTTGATGTTGATGTCTTTGAGTAGCCTAGACAAGCAACGCCTTCTTTTTAGGCATAGGTCCTATTCAATGTGTTGTTAATTTAGCTCATATAAATGGAAGTCCAGAGAGAGGGGGGGTTGAGGGGGAAGAGAACACGCTGAATGAAGTGTGTGAATTGTAATGTCTTTTAAATTATCCAATTAAAGTATTCATGAGGAAGCATGCTAATTGAAGAGGAATCAATCTCTGCATAAAAGGCTTAGTCTCACTCAGCAGGACAGTACAGCAAAACTTTAATTTCTTCTTACAGTTCTAAAAATAATACGTGTACAAGCATAAATGGTCACCCTTCATCAAAACAATTTGACACTAGCTCCACCCAGAAAAATTTGGTTGAAAAATGTCATTAGATATCAATAGTGTCTGAACCCATCAGAATGTTTTCTCACTCTTTGAGTTCAAACTCGAATGACCGATCAGAGGGCCTCATCACTAGATTGACGTCGCTCTTTACCAAACTTCCATCCTTTTTTCACATACCAATGTTGATACTCAAAGAGAACGGTACGGAAGGAAATTGTAAGCTTTTATCTCCCTTGCCCGACCATTGTGTATGTATATTCACAGGTGTATAAGAATAGTAATTACATGTGAAGACAAAGAAAACCACAAGTTGGAAGGAATGAAGGACAACAGAGGTGCATATAAGTTAGAAAGAGGAAGTGGGTGGAACGTTCTGGTGGGTGGTTGAGCTAAGTAAAAGAGCCTTGGGCTCCATATAGGAAGATGTATGGGAGGATCTCGCAATAAGAGAGGATGGGACCAGGGTTTTTTGCCTGGAGGTGCCAAGTCTTGTCAAACATTTGGCCTCATATTAAAAGTGGCAAGGAGAGGATGGTGAAGATAGGTGTGATGGGAAAGGGGTAGGAGCTCATAAGAATGATGAAATCAGTTAGTTGATAGGACTTAATTAGGAAAAGATTTGCCCTCTGCTTTGTGTGCTCCTTTCTCTGCTCTTGCTTCTTTGATTGCCACGCCCACTTTTCTGCAGGTTGACCTTTGGTTGAAATAATTTCAACTGTATTAGATTGTTGTAAGGATGACAATAATTCAAAGATGAACCCTCATATCATGATGTAATGAGAGAGGTAGGTACAGTTGTCTAAATCAAAGTGAATGCCACAGTTTAGAAATTATCGCATTGTCCAGGCTGGTCTGAACAGTTCGTAAAAGTGCAGTCTTTGCAGGCAGTATACTGATCTAGAGCTAGAAGGTTAACGGTAAAAATACAGTCCCCGCACGCATCGGTTATCATTACAGCGGGACCACATTTTTACCATCCCAAGGTTTACAGTTTAGATACTATTTTTCCACCTTTTCCCCCCACAGTTTTCATCAAAACCGTAATTTTTTTATGCTTAGGAACCTTTTTCCAATTTCATTCCATTTAAAACCCATTTTCTTGAAATCTCTCTCTCTCCATACTTCTTCGTATTCTATAGTCTACCCTGATGTCCTTGTCTGTGTATGGACTTTTGAAACAGACCAACACTTGTTATGTTGGATGGGGGTCTTCTTATTTATACATCACCTAGCTATCTCCGTTTACTTGCTCTGTCTTGATTTTGGTTTTATTTCCATTTTGATTTTCCTTTCATGTATTTGAAGGCATAAAGAGCTAGTTAGTTCTTTCACCTTGCTTGCTTTTGGTTGCTTGTGGTGGGAATGGTGAAGTCAAACAAGCCCAATCATGTGCAAAATGGAGGTCATTAGGCTTACACCATTGAGTCCACTGAATAATTTTTCTTCTAACGTTTTTTGTTCTTTCATTCTTTGTTCTTATTGCTTTAAAGGAACTGATCTTTTTCATCATTTTGATAGAATTAATACACTTGACATATTTTATCCTCTTCATAGGCTGGTTTTTATGGTGGCTGTAGGCACAGCAATCATCACCATCATGACACAGTTGGGAGATAGTAGAAGGTAAGGTGTTGATAAGACAATGAATTTCAAAGAGGAGTATGTGACATGTATGTTGCCTTTGAAAAAACATACAAAAAATACACACACACAAACACACACACAAAATTGTAAAATCAATATTTTATCTTTTTGACGATTCACTAGTCACCATAATTGTATATCAGTCATTATAATTCATTGAGCTTTGAGGGAGGAAGGTGTTATAAATGTTTGCGTATTATTATCATTATTGTTATTATCATTATTGTCATTATTATTATCGTTTGTTTATTGTTGGGGTTCTTTTGGGGGGTGGGGGCAGGCGGTTATTTGGTTGTTGTCTTTTTTATTTGAATATCAATTCCTTCATGTGGCAAAAAAAAATAGAACTAAGATTCGTGAAAGTTGTATAACAGTCCACTTTTCAAATGTGAATGAAATAATATATAAGATGTCATTGTTAACAATTTGATGTTTTGGTATTTTTTAATCATTTCAGATGTGTTATCACCTTTATTCTTATTTTTATACCTTGTCATACTTATGTGCTGGCATCAGTGATCCCTTTGCTATGGTGAGTTTTACATTCATTATCTACTGCTTAATTTTGTTTTCTTCTCTTCCCTTCACTCTTTGCTACTGGAAAAAACTGGTGATGAAGTCTTTTAAATAGAATGTAAATGTTGTTCTGGATTTTGGTGGGTTTTATGGATGGATAATTGTCATTATATTTTTCTGACTTTTCGTGAAACGGATTTAGCAACTGTTGAAACAATAATGATACATAATACATGGCAATCAAATATGTATGAGATCATTTCCCAAATTTAAAAGAATACTCATATATCTTTAACAAGTTAACCATGATATTTATTTTGAACCAGAATCCAGTAAATGCGGGATCAAATTGTTCTTACTGGTGATTGTACCATCTGTTTTTACCTCCAGGTTAACCTTATGGCATATGTTGTCAGTAGCTGCTATAAACCTTTATGTCATTTTGACTGCTGGCTGGATCATTCTGCAGTTCAAAGCCTTCCGAATGGAGGAGCCAACCATAGCATCTGTAAGCTATGAAGTTTCATGCCTTTGATTTTCAGTTTAACACACTTGAAGTCATTGAATCCATTTGTCATGGGTAAAAGTTAAAGAGTATTTTTGAAATTTTGATCAGTTTTTTATTTACTCATAATCACAGTAATTATGAACATTGTGATGTATGATTTTATTTAGATTGAGAGTATTATTTTCATTGTCAGATGGGATATAAAAAAGAAAATGATCTGTGATGTTTACTGGATGCCTACAACTGCTACATTGGTAATACTTTTGAAGGCTGCCAAACATGTATGTCTGGACCGTTGTCAGTGAGCTAAAATAAAAGGTGTTAAATTGCTAGGCTTTAGCCCTTTTCTTTTTCAGTAGTTAAAATTATGGGCATGAAGATTTCTTGCACACCTTAAAAGAGTCCAGAATAGAATAGAGGCTCAAATTAGTCATTCAGGCCCTCTATGTGAATGCCACTGGTGCAATTATCTTCAATAACCAAATAGGCGAATTCTTCCAAACAACAGTCAGTGTCAGACAGGGGATCATCTTCTGCCCCACCTTATTGAATTTCTCTTTGGAAAGAATTATGAATGAAGCTCTCCATGAGCACCAGACCATCATCTGAATCTGACTATCCCCTTGTGTAACAATTCACAGATTCGATCTCATGACATGCTCAGACACTGAGCTTCAAGACCTTACCAGCAGATTAGACACAGCAGCTTGTGCATATGGAATACAGGACAATAAAGTCAAAGATTATGATAAACTCAACAAGCGACACAAATGCGAACATGAAATATTTTGGGGTAACACTGTCTAAGGATGGCACTTGCAGCATCGAAATTCACATTGTCATGGCAACAGCAGCAATGACCAAATTGAACAAAATATTGAAAAGTGCCTTTGACTTCAAAACCAAATTTAGACCATGCAAAGCATTGGTCACATCAGTTTTGCTTTGCGGTTTTGAAACTTGGAGACGCCTTGCAGAAGCAGAACACAGAATACAATCCTTTAAAAACACGTGTCTCAGATGCCTACTAAAAATGTCATACAAAGATCTCGAATCCAATGAATCTGTATGGGGTGAAGTAAGAAGATTAGTTGGCCCTCAGGAACCCCTACTCACCATTTTCAAAAGAAGGAAGATAGTTTGGTATGTCATGTATGTTTCCACAGCACACTCATGCAGGGCACAATAGAAGGTGGCAGGAAACAAGAAGACCACAAATGTCATCTGGAGAGGTTTTTCGACCTCCAAACTGTTGACGGCTTGCAAAGACCGACAGAGATAACACTGACTAACCGCTTTTCTGATGCTTTCATCCTCCATGCGATTTGAGAGTCAAGGGACAATGAAAGATTATTGGATGGGTACCTGATAACGTTTTTGCACGCCAAAGAGAATTGAGCTTCAGATTTTACATCAGTATATGTTGTGATGATTATCTGTGTAACGTTTTAGAATATTATAGATAATAATGTCACAGACAATAAATGCTAAGATACTTTGGTTCGTCTTTTCCTCATTTCAGGTGATAGAACAGATGCTGTTTACCATATATCCCCTGATTTGTACTTCCCTGGTCTGCTGGTCATTGACTGCAGTGATTAGTCCTGCTGGCATCCCAATCATTTTCTCCCTTACATGGTACATATAATATTTTCACTTTAAATCTTTTTTTCTTTAATTTGTTGGCATTGATGCTCACTCATTCTCTGCTGTGAATATTATTGCTTTTGGAATTTCTAATGAAATTACAGATCTCCAATGCTGATTTGTTGATAGCAAATGGGGGGAGGGGGGGGGCTTGGAGACATTTTTTTGTTAAATGCGTTCAATTGAAATATTTCTCAGTACAGTCTATAAATATATTTTAAGTACCATTCTGCTGGAGAAAACCATTTTTAAAAGGACTAAAGGAGGACAGGGAACAGGGGCTCTTAATTATGATTATTTCTCTTTTCTTCATGATTTCAGTATTTGTGTTTCTAGGGCTAAATGTTTGCTCAAATTTGGTTCTAAAACTTCACTACTGTATATGTCAGCACATAGAATGCAAGGGTGTATAAAGACATCCCCTTCTTAGGGAGCCCAAATTTTGTGAAAAGTCTATACGCAGTGTATAATTGGACCCAAAAAATATTGCAGAAAAAAACAGAGCGAACTGAGTAGTCAAATTACCAAGGCGTTTAGCAAAGGATTGCTTGAATTCCAATCAGCTGTCTGTGTAGCTGTGTTCTGTAGTCAGTGCTCACTAAATTCAGATCTGTCCATGTTTTTCTGGCATAAGTAAACTTTATACCTTGAAATTCCTTAACTCTTTTAAATTTGTTCCTAGCCTCAAATTCATATCAATGTATATTATTTAGGCTAAGAGCACACTGTACTCTACAATCTCCACTATGAAATTGGACGACCGACTTGTCATGGGTGCCAAAGGTCAAGCTGAAGCACTGAACAGCCCCAGTTCCAGTCAGCGATTAGCAAGAAACGTCCCCTCAGTCCTGAAGAATTTAGATTTAGCATAGGGCTCAGCCTCTCATCAAATGGCCCTTCTTGTGACACAATAACCACCCATGAGGCAGGCTTCAGGAAACTGCTGAGGAATCTGAAAATCAGGAAGGCCCTTGGACCTGACGGAATCTCTCCCAGAATCCATAGGCGCTGGACGATGAAAGCTCACCTGCTCTCTCACTGCTATTTGAGTCTTCCATCAACTTAAGAATCTTCCTAGAACATTGAAGGAGTGCCCACAGGACGCTCACCTTTAAAAAGGGTGAGCTCTATAAAGCAGCTAACTATTGCCCCATTTCCCTGACTAGTGTACCAGGTGAGCACATCTTTGTCCATACCATCGTGGACTTTGCAGAAAGTAACATCTGCAGAGAGCAGCACGCTTTCAGAAAGCACAGGTCCTGTGCCATTTGATACATAGCCTGAACCTTTTGGAAGGACCACCAATTTAAAAAAAAAAGACTTTTGACACAAAAATTTTGTGGAATGACATCTATATCTAGAGATCTATAAATCAGGAAAAAGAAGTTAGCGATAAGCCTTCATTGGGCGTGTGAGCCCATGTTGCGTTGTCAATGACCGTGACATTGTTTTATAACTGCCATGATAAGATTCGTGATATTTGGGCTACCAGATGGGGAAAATAACACATAAGTAAGGCCAATATGGGGGACTCACCGCAGTTTGTCTCATTCAATTCCTGAAGGAAAAATGGGGCTGGGGTCTTTGGGTGTCATAATTTAGCCGTTAATTGAGAAAAAGGAACAATATTTCCAAAAAATCAGCCCAGAATGACCACACTGTCACAGCACGATATCCCACAAACTTCCCAGCTCCAATGACACTCGGCACAGGACACAGAAGGGGACTTTTAAAGCTCATGCCTACCGGAGAGCAGGGAATTACCTTCCCCTCAAGCAGTCATTGATCTTGCAACGATTTTTTGTCGCCAGTTTTTATGAATGATATGCACCACCAACTGTGAATTGATTTTATATAAAATTGCGTACCCTATGTGGGTATATATAGTATGTCTCTCAAATTCTTTATTTGTCTTTTTAGTCAGAGCCCAAGTTTCACTGTTTTATTTTAAGATTAATTATATTAATTTCATTTTAATTATGCTTGTCTGACCTTTAGAAGTTGCATTGCATAACAAATATTGCTTTCTCGCTAACAATAGGTTTGTTCTACTTCAACTTTATCTGATTCCTGTTGTGTCCTCATTTCGAGTGAAACCTACAACAGATGAGAATTTGGATGTTGTGCAGATCCCACTTGTCATCATAATCATTGCAACCTTTGTGTCCATTGGACCTGCCTTGCAAGTTTTTGTGGCCAAAGAATTTTTCTCTCCGACTTCCATGGTAGGTTTTGACTCATGGCCTCAAAAACATTTAATTTTGAAGAAATATTTGCCTAGAAGTGAGTGGCATTTCAGTTCAATTCAGTCTTATTCAAAATAGCATTTTTTCCTCTAAAGAGAATAATCATCGTAACTCACTGTGTTATTCATTAAATTAAGATATTGACATTACATTTTGTAAAATGTAATTGGTATAAGAATTTATAGTTACACAATATTATCACATCTTTAGTAATATGTATGATAAAAGATTTCTTGCATCCACTAAAAATTGAAAGGAGATATACATTTTCTATATTATTATCATTCAAGATTAAAAATATCACAACAGCTTCTTTCATAAAAGGAAAAATACTACAAATTATTAATTGTTTTCAGTTCCGATTATTACTCATGGATGGTCCACATAGCTTCTCACAAATGCATGATACATGGCACAAACACACTTACACACACAAACACATATTCAAACATTTCCCCCCTCTTGCATACAATTGTACCCATATACACATGTACGTCCTATAACACTAAAGGTTACACAGGTATACGACTCATTGCCAAAAGGTGGGGAGTATGGATGGGCTCCTTCTTCCTTTCAATAATTGTACCCTTTTTTCGACAGATGTGCTGAAAATGCTGTGATTTTTTAAAGAAAAAGTCTTGTGAAACTCCTCAATCAACCATTTTACCATCGTCTGCTTAGTTTAGTGACAATTTGATGGAATGTTTGAATTCCATTGAAAAGAAATTGTAAAAAGAATGGGACATTTCATTGTGAACATATAAACAATTCCCATTATGGCGAAAGGGCTAGCAAAATTTGGATTTGGTTTTTTTTTAAAGTTCACCCAGCATTTAGTAATTTCTTATGTTATGAGTGGAAACAATGTAACTGGTAGCTGGATTTAAAAATAAAGAACAACAATCTATGAGCGACCGTTACACATGTCATAATTTTAGGTACATAAGACCATGTTGACTTCCTCACCAACAAGGTTAACTCTTCTCGAGACTGGAGTGTACAAATTACCTCTTAGATTATAAATGCAACATTTATGCTAAAATCTGCATGTTTCCGCACTTCAGTACAGTGCTATCACCTGCCATGTGGACACAGATTGAATTGTCGTCATAGTAATGTTCGATCTGCAAGTGGCGTACTTTCCTTGAAAGTGCTGTGGGGCACGAAAGAAATGAAACTTTGAGGTGAGGCTTGACTAGTCAAGGCGGAAACAGCTAAAAATGATATCATTGGCAACACAATGTCTTAAAACAGCGCTGGCAACACAAAACTTTCTGTGTTGAAATTTTTTAGGCAGGGTGACGTTCGCTGTATTCCAGAAAACGTTGTGACTCGTGCCACGAAATTTGGCGATGGATTGGATTACTGCTCTGACAGGTAAGTAACCATAAATATCTGTTTTGGTTATGATTTTTTGATATTATCTATGTTTTTAAGTTAGCTTATGTCATCAAAGTCCGCTGCCTTCAACATAGGTGTCCTGGGCATGTTGTTTTTCTCACGGATTCATAATGTAATCCGCGACATGGCCCGTAGTGGAATACTTTCATTGAATGGTATCAGCCACATTGTTGGCCTTATTTGCAATGCCTTTCCTTTTGAGTGAAAGTAGATTGCTAAATTTGTTGAACACATGCAGCATTTCCATGATAGCGGAAACATAGTGTTATAGGTGAGGTGACTTACAACTCAATATTTCTTATATTTGGTCTGGAATGTGTCTGTCGAGCAGCTTGATTTAGAAAAAATTAGATCTATAACATAGCGAACTTAAGATTCCCCATGATGATTTGTGTAATGTCACGTACAACACAAGACAGCACTGTGTCAATCCTTGTAAATGTGTTTTCATGACCATGGGCATCTTTCTTTTAGGTGGGATTACTTAAGACTTCACTATTGTATTAATTTGCTATGGGAACGATGCAGTCGAATGGGCCTATTGTCACATTTTAGAGCTCTACCATAGCGAGCATTAAATTTTGCCAAGATGATAAATGTAATGTCACCTTCAATATGTAGCAAAAGTGTTATCACTAAAATTCACTGTTTTAAAGCTTGAGAGACTTATTTCATTCATGGTGGAATAAAGATACGAATAGATCTAGACTTGGCATAAGTCTACACTATTGGGCCTAACTCAAGTAACTGTCAATGATTATATGAAATCTCTAAAAAAAATTGTGAAAATGATAGTGTTCAGAAGGTAAATCAAGTTATCTGTTTTATTTCACAAGTCTAGGGTAACTGTGTTAATAAGTAGTTTTATAGATTTTTTTTTAAAATTTAAGTAAGCAATACTTCCACTTTTGAGTTTCTTTATTCCTTATCACAGGATTCATCTGCCCTAGCAAACATGATCCCCAAAACAGACTTTCATTCATT
>JAOWAY010020805.1:0-12393 GCA_028565895.1 Goniobranchus geometricus
AGAGAGTGTGATTTTATCTAATTCTTATTTGCATACATGTAAAGTGAATGAAAATTAAAGTTTAGATCTAGCATAAATGTAACAGTAAGAGTAATAAATGTACTAAGCAAATAATACGCTCAAAGTATAACTCCACGATAGGTGAAGGACATCACAAAACATACAAGACATGTGTAAATTTGTAAAAACACAACACACATACATCCACACATATGTACAAAGAATGAAAATTTCAATTCATTTGGCCGTCCCAAGTGGTTGAAAAAATTCAGTCACAGACGTTTGTTGGATTGAACAATGTAGGAAGACAATGAACAGAGGGTGTCTGTGAAATCATCGCTGCCCTGGACCTCAAGGAATCTATATAGGGTAAAAATTGCATCTCTCTTTTCTCTGGTTGTGAGTGGTGGATTCTTCAAGGTTATTCTTGACATCTTCATCACTGTTGTAGTCCTTATCTTGTAGCTCTAAGACAGAGTAAATTATTTCCGCTGTCGTCAGCACTTTCATTATTACTTCATTGTCAATCAAAAACTATTGATTCATGTTTGTGTCCTCTGGCAATAGATGTTTGAGCCAATCGAACAAATTCACACAATCACGGTTAGTGTAAGTTGAACTGTCAGGCACTGTTGAAATACTTCACAACTGTCAACTGGAATTGTAAAGAGACAGTAGTAGAAGCAGTTTTCAATTGTTTTGGCTGTCACCGGATTCCAAGCAGTATGCAGATCGTACGTCGCATCTAGGAGTGAGACATCAAATAATAAATGTCTTTCCTCTCATCTCGTTTTATACAATTGTTGATGTGTTGGAAAGTTTAAATATATCTCAATAGCCTGCAGCTGCTCTAACTTGGGTGTGCAAAACAGTTGTCCACAATCATAGAAACTTTTCTCCCTTCTGCATGGTCCAGTTTGCGGATTCATGGCTCCTAAATGAAAGACATCATCTTTGCTTTTTTGTTAGCAAAGCATTGACAGAAAGCTGTCACCAATTGCGAAAAATCTTGGCTTTAATGATTTACCAATGACGAATAGGGGCAGTTTATCTGTACAATCCATATTTACTGTGACTAAGGTTGTCAATCTGTTTGGGTTTTTTTTCTCCATTGCCTTTCATTGTGTGTATTTTGTCTGGCAGACAATGATAGAATAGACTGGCTTCATTGGCGATGTAAATGTCCTTGGGGCCACACTATTGCAGCATGCGTTTCAATTCTCCTTCATGCCATGTCGTAATGGTAGTTTCACTCATGATGCTGTCTCTGCACAGACTGTTTTGTAAAAAATTCCAGCACGCTTTTTAAAAATGATCAAGCCATCCTGTATTTCTAGTGAAATCACTTATACCCAGTGTTTGGCAATTTTGTCTCCTTAAGCACAAATCACACTTCCACTGAGAGGAATTTTTATTGCATGAGCCTGTTGAAACCAGGCAAAAAGATCCTTCTACAAATCATTTTTCACACCTCTCTGTCACTTTCTGTCCAGTTCACTAGATGAAGCTTGTTCAATCTTATCTCTGTCTTTGATATAAGTCGACAGGGTAGATTTCAGAATGTTGAATTCATTGCAGATGTCTGCTTTCTTTCATTCTATATCACCTTCAGCAAGGACCTTTTTCTTAGAGAGTAAGAAGTGTCAATTTTATTTTCTCTGCCATTTTCTGCAATATAAGTGATGCATCAGCTGAAATCGAGCCTGGAGTATCAACACCGAGCAGTAGATAGGCCCAAGTAGTAATGGGCTACAACTACATCATGTAGACCTACACATGTGTGTACTGTAATCCCAGCTCCTTTCAGCACAGCATGGGCCATAAAAACAGGCTTCAAGCACTGTTCTGGACACCACGGCAAACATGGATGCATAATTCTTGTTTAATGAATGTGTGTGGTATAGATACATCAGCATGGTGTGGGTTATTTAGTCACAAGCTAAGCTCCATTTACTGTGCTGATTACTGCAGCAAGAATGGATCTATGTCAGCATGATATGGGCTATTTTCAGTCACCAGCTACAGTTCTTTCAGACCAAAATGGGTTAAAATTTTCTTTAAAAACTTGAGAAACTAGTCTGAGGAAATAAGTTAACACGTTCAACTTTGGTGTGAAATAATTGCATGAAGAATCTATGAATTTGATGACTGTGTTGAGGAACATGTGCAGCACTGAATCAATAATAATTGTGATGCACGTTTTCTTGTACCTGAATTTTGAGGATCTGATTTTTTATGAAATTATGAAACTCTTTTTGAATTAATTACAAGTTTTACTATAAATTTGAATCAAGAAGAAATATCACTTGTAATGATGGATGCAAAAAGAGGGTTGAACTACGGTCTGGTAACAAAGATCAAGATGCTTGACTCAGACAGAGACAATGAAGTGCTTGAGTCCATTGGTTTAAATCTATATCTTAATCAAGTTCGATGAAGTTATTGCAATGAACAACTGATTTACACTAAACATATTTTACTTCATTTGCATATTCAGATGCATCATGGTTTTGCGCAATCCATCATAAATCTAAAATGAACATCTTTTAGGGTTATCGTGTATTGTTAAGATTTTCTTTCCTAGTGATGGTATTTTTTCAAGTGGCGGCATGGCAGTGGGGCTAAGGCATTTCACTTGTAACCATGTGGATCCAATGAAACCAGGTCATGCCATGGTGCTGTTTAGTCCTTGGGAAAGAAAGTTTAAACACATTTTCCTCAGCCCATTCAGGTGTTATTGAGTACCCAACCATAGGCTGAGGAAGATGTTGTCAGTGTGCCAGAGCATGTGCATCTGTACAATGGCTGCATCTCTATTTACTCCACATGGAGTTGAGATTTGGTTGATAAAAGCTTGTCAGGGGCAACTCATACAGCGCTTTGAGCACATTTAGTAGATTTAGCCCTACATAAAAGATCTTATATAGGCTGTAATGTAAGAGTGTAAGGCTTAACAAGGTTTTTATTTTTAGCCTGTAACATGTGTGCCATTTAATTGTTGTTGAAAAAATCTCCATTATTTATATGTTATTGCATGCACAACTTACTCTTTCACCTGGTACTTTGTCATAAAAAATACTCACTGATTCACAGACGACACTGTTTCAAATATATTGTCTTTCAATCTAGATCCCTGTGAAATATAAGCAAAGGCAATGAGAAGACTTTTCCTTAATCATGCTTTTTAAAATTCCAAATGTTATTCATCTTTGATAAATTTCTTTCCAGTCTAGCAAACATCAAGACATAAAAAGAGCCCTACCAGTAAGGGGCTCAAAATGATTAAAGAAACATGTGCAAATGAGCATTCCACCCAATCCAAAAGTTGCAGCTTCAGTTTTGAAGAATATCGCATCTATACCAAATGTATGAAATATGGTGACAAGACTTGCTTTGGTTGCTTTACTATATTAATGTAATAGCGGGTGGATGGGTGGGTGCATACCAGATTTATTCCTGTCTGAGTGTATAGTTTCCATTCTTTGTTTAAATGTTATGTTGTCACATACAGGGAGTTCCACAGGTGAAGAGTGTTTGGGAGGAACGAATGGAGGTGAGAGTTGACTTTAGACTTTGGAGCCAGTAAACATTTTCTTTTCTTAGATTTATGTTCACTTCATTCAGAGGTATAATAGAGTCCTAAGTGGGCTTTGAATTGTATGGTGACTTTATTTCACTCTTCTCTGATTTGGGGGGCACCCAGCTCATTTCCCTTAACAAGTTTGTTACACATTAGTCTTTGCTACATTTATTGCAGACAAATCTGCATGCTCTTCTTTGCACCTTTTCACTGTTTTCTATATGTCTCTTTGTTTGAGTGTCCAACACAATTGCACTGTATTCCGGGACTGGTCTTATTAAAGTTTTACAATATTTTTCCTTGATCTTATGTGAGCAGGAGTGTAAGTTTCTTCTAAGAAAGCCCAACTTCCTATCTGCTTTGTTGCAAATTTGGTCTGATAAAAATTAATTTCATAGAAGATAGTGTAGTCAGTATGTTAAACTTTGCAAAGAAGGGTAGTATGAGTGAATATTTTGATTGTGTCAGTATGTATATTTAATATTCACCTTTGTGGATTTGAAACCAGAAAAGCCCAAGACATTTCTCATTTGAAGTTCTTCCTCGGTTAACTCTTCGTCTGGAGTCTCCTCCTCAGCTTTTTCTCCTGTAATATGGTTATCAGTATTTAACGTAAGTTGCAATGTATTAAAAAACACATCGCCACAATGACAGTAATGTACTAACATAAAAGCAAAGAAATCACAAATGTAAAGAAAAAACATCCTTAAAGCTTAACATTTGTTTCATTATTGAGAACAGACTAAGGTTTGTAAAAATCCGGAAATAATTTGGTAAATGTCATACTCGGATTAAAATGAAATTGGTGTATCATTTTCTTTCCACTGAATGAAGGTTAAGAATATGTAATTTACTTCGAAAAAGAAGTTTCTGTCATCAGTCATAACAATATTAAATTATTTCATTACATCATACAAACTAAGTACAATGTACAAAAAATCAACCATAAAAAAAGAAGCACAATACAAAATGCAATCCCCCAGAATGCGTGTAAATATACTATGTGAAAATCTTTTCACATTTGGGGGAAAAATAAATTGCAGTCATATCGAAAAAGTATTTAGTAAAAATGTTGTATGTCTCAAGAAACATTCTTAAAGAAAAAAAAGAGCTTCTTTTTCTTTTTCTTCATCAGATATGATTTCCAGATCTACACTTCTACTTATTCGAAAGGTTGATCTCTTCCTACCTCCCTTTGTCTGTCTCTTCTTCTCTGTCTGTCTGCCTGTCTGCCCCTCCCTCCCTCCCTTTTCCCTCTCTGTCTGTCTATGTCTCTTTCTCAATCAAAGTCTTTTAGGTCTTTCTGCATCTTTTAATTGGCATTCTCCCTTCGAAGATGGTTTGTTCAAGACTTTGATGTCTTTTGATGTGGCCATTACTTTATGTCCTCGTATATTATACTTTACTTCATCTTAAAAATGTTTTCTTTGAAAATAGTTTAGTTGTAAGACTGTTTTAGCAGCAACTGAAATGAAAAAGCTTGAAAGATAAAGTTTAAAAAAATGAGATTGACAAAGAGAAAGACAACGTTAAAATACCTTCATTTGGATCCTTGTCTTTACTATTCCCCGTATTACCTTTCTTAGCTTTTTTCTCCTGTTCTCTGAAAAAGTAAAATGTTAACATTTTAACCCTTTGAACCCGTAAGACCTCTATAGCCACTAAAGCCTTAGACATCAATATGCCATAAAGCCACTTTAGAGGCCATTTTGCTAACACACCAAAACCTCAACATCCGGCTAAAAGTAATCACCAAACCAGAAAATTACCATTATTTGCTGAATGTCCCATAGGTCAAACTAGGATGTCTTCCGACACAGCTTGTGTTTGACTGATATTTTCCTTTTGAATTACAATTCTTTTCTTTTCAACAGCAAAGCTGGGGAGGTATTGGGAGCTGACATGGTCAGGGTCCAAAGAAACTTATAATATGAATTTTAAAAAACAAACATTATAAGACAGAAACTTGGCCACTTTCTAATGCAGCAATATCTATATTTTAAATAAAATCCATGTTTACTGAAAAAATTAAACAGCAAATACAGCATGAAAAGCAAGCAATGTCATGTTATATAAAAGATGAAAGGTTCCTGGAATGCTCCAATCAGACCAGTCAGAGGTTGCTGAAAACCTCCATATCAATAATATCATGAATAGGTTGTCTTAGTTCAAGTGCAAGGTTTTGAGTCATAAAGTTTTTTTCTCTGGTGATTCTAACTGACTTTTCCTTCCTGATTTCAAATCTATTGGGAGGCAAATGCAAACTTTGGGCATTTCTGTCAAAAACTAAAAGTGAAAATCCAAGCTTGCCGCCAAAGAATTTTGAGTGAAAGATATTTCAAGGGATATCATGCGTTTAAAGACATAAAAATTGTCATATTTAGTTAAATAGCATGCAGTGTAAGGAAAGTTATCTTACTTAATGAAGCAAACATCAATTATTCCATAAACTGGACACTTAAAACAAATCAAAATGGCCGCCATCTTGTTTTTATATTTGATGATCAGCAATACACTTGACTTATCAAAATCACTTAAATTGTTAATTAACAGGACATATGAAGACAGTTCATGTATCCTCCTATTCATAAGGTGGGCAAATGACATTCATTGGATTATTGCAGGCAATTCCTCCTCTGCATTTGCAAAATGTTGTATACCGACAGACAATAGAAGGCATGACTCAGAGATTTCATGGAAAGGTACTGACATCTTTCCAAACTGAAGTTCATCACAAAATCCCTTCAATTCTAGAAAAGGAAGAAACAGTGTCACAAGCGGTCAGGGCATGAGCTGACACAGCAGATTATGGTTGCATGCTGTCTGATAACACCCCATGGCACTTATGACATTATGTGTGGATGTGAACCACTCAATGGACAGAGTAATATCAGAACATCAGTTTCTTCATGATACAGAAAGTCTTGCTGAAATCAAGACCTAGTATGTATAGGTTGTGGATCTGGCCCAGTGATGACAATATCTGATCCTGGTGGAGGCTGCATGCTGCAAAGACGTTGTGCAATGATTTGTATCAGTGGTTCCTTTTTGGTTGTGACTTTGCTGTGGCATTGGCGACTACGGTCAGGTTGTACATACTTTTATTATAATTTATACGAGCATATCTCTCTTTGCCGATACATAACATTCGATAAAACAAAGCAGTAAACTAAAAAAATAAGTTTAAAACTGAATCAGGACTACAAAGAAATATTATTTTTTGGAAAATTAAAGATGCATGTATTACCGATTCACTGCTATTTTCTTTATCACTTTTGCTAATAAACAAATGGGGTGGTCAAAGGATTCTTAAATATCATGAGAAAGACTCAGCGCAGTATGGTCACCAATATACATTTTTAAAAGAAATAAGATGTTGTATTGGAGAAAATTTAGAGCAAAAATTGGAAAAAAAAAAAAAAAAATCTTGTAAGTTGGGAGCCGGAGCCACAAGATTTATTTGTGACTATGGCTCCAGCTAAAAGCCTGTGACTACAGCTCTGGCTCCTCAGTCTGCAAAAAAAAAGGCCATCTTAATGAACACTGGGTCTAGGAGGTGCTAAGCTCATAGTCTCGCAGTTTGTCCCATGTTTCTATGCATACTTTTGTACTTCTTCCTGGTAATCTTCCGCTCTTTCTCCTCTCTAACTCTGCATAAGTAGTACGCCTTCTTTCCAACGACGTGGGTCTTTTTTCAGGGGACACCAGCAAGCACGCTTCTTCACAGAAAACACACAGTTCACAAAAATTTTGAGAACTAATACTGTCCCTAAGACGTCTGCTTTCTTTAGTATGTATATTAAACTTGGAGAGTGTGATACTCCGTGTGTATGTGAATATGACATCAACCGGATGTATTGCATAGGCCTACATACTGACATATAATGGATAATCCCCATCCCCCTCCCGGATTAATCATGTAGAATTCTCAAAACAGAGCGTATCTTTATGAAATAGCTCAGAAAACATGATGCATGTGTTCTTGGATATCTGGCATCACAGATTTGTTCCCTATCATCAATATTGACTTAATTGCCTGTCGCCTCCCTGTCATCCGACCGGGATGCCTTGCTTCCTTCAGGATCTTCTTCTTCAGATTTTTCCACCTCCGTCTGTTGTTGGCATATGACGTAATGTTTTCCAGATCTTTGATGGATTTCAGTCTACATGTCACTGTGTCGTCTTTTATTTTAGCCAGGTCGTTGTTCAGGATGATTGGTTGAATGATTGGTGGATGATCTGCAAATCTCTTGGAGGTTTTTGTGAAATAGAATTTCGCAGCTTTTCTGGCTGGGATGTTTTCGTCTCTCTTCAAAATATGTCCAAACAGATGACAAAGCTGTTCAAGAATTTGAGAGGAGAGGGTCTTTCGTTACATTTTAGATAGAGGGAGATATTACTATTAGTGATTTTCACAAAATATCACAAATAGTACCAGTAAATTCTACTTTACTTTTATTAAGCGTCTATGAGTCTGGTGCTGATGAGAGGAACACGGAGAAGTGGTATGAATAAGCATTGTCTGCCAATGTCTTTTTCAAGTAATTTTGAAAGCTGAGCCCATATCACAGAGAAGGCAGCAGGTCGTACTTTCAGCTTTCATAGCCGTCTGTGACATCACAGTGAGAGGAGCTTGAGCATTGGCACTACTGCACGAATCAAGATCAACTCGTAAAATATGTTGCTCGGCCATCATCCTTGCACAAAACGGACTGGCGTACTTCAACCAGAAGAAAAAATTATGCCGATAAGATACAACTTGGCCCCCCTTATATGAAGTCTAGAGAACACAAGGAAGAAGAATCACCAAGAAAAATATTTTATCACGTGAAACAATGTTCTAGTACTTATACACAGACCTGGCTCTTAGACTATCTGTCATGTCATTGGTGCAGGTATAGGCCTACATAGTATTAACTTTGAGGTGATCAAAAGTGTCTCCTGCATTGTTAAATCAATTTCACATTCCCAGGGTACTATATGTTGGCCTATATATGTATATATATTCACACACACACAAATATTATATCATGTGTGTATGTGTTCACATTAAGGTTTTCAGCTACCTCAGCTACCTCCGAGAGCAGCCTTGTGAGTTGACAAAGGTAAAAAAAAAGAAGATGAAGGGTGGGGGTGGGGTGGGGTGAGAAAGAGATTCTAAAGATATGGAGAAGAAGAGAGAGATCAAGAAACAAAAATAATGATATCATGAGACATTTATTATGAAACATTTTTTTAAATAATATAATAGGACCTCTGTTCCAGGGACACCTCTGGGATATTGAAAAATCGTCCCCATTACCCGTGTTTTCCTATTTCCCTGGGATATTGGGATTTTGGATTTCAAAGAAGACAAAGCGATAAAAGCCATTAGAACCTGACATGAAGATGGTTATTGCAAATGAAGTTTGCATAATGTCCAGTTGACTTATCACAATGCAATATAAAGCTCAGACCGATGGGAGTGTCATCACTACATGCAACCTGATGAATTAACGTCTTTAAAAGGTCTGTTGAGATTGAATAACTCTGTACCTCCGCTCATAACAT
This sequence comes from Goniobranchus geometricus, assembly GCA_028565895.1. Taxonomy (NCBI): domain Eukaryota; kingdom Metazoa; phylum Mollusca; class Gastropoda; order Nudibranchia; family Chromodorididae; genus Goniobranchus; species Goniobranchus geometricus. The sequence goes on from JAOWAY010020805.1 coordinate 9,131, forward strand.
TTATTTCAACCACTGACCAGGAACACCTGACTGAAATTACAAACCTAAAAATGTTGGTCATAAAAATGCAGCTGACTGATTGTTTGAAACCGGCCGGTCAATTGAAAAAATTGGCAGTGATTCTAACAATAGACTTCAACACAACTTTATTTTCCACTCAATTACCATCTTCGCAGGACCCGCCTGATGGCTTAATGATAGAGCATCTATCTGCCTCAGAACCCGGAGGTCAGGTTTGATCCCTGGCAGATTCATACCTAAGATTTAAATTGGCAATTTAGTGACAGTCTCACTTAAAACACTCAGCATTATGATAACTGTTCTATGACTAGTCAGCCCGGTATCAGTATTATTATACTGTGACTGGGTGAGAAATTCAAGTTGTGCTCTACCTTATGGCTCATGTGAGGTAGCACATATAAACAGGTAAAAATAGCACCGCCGCTGATACGTTATACTATGTTGAAAAGTGACGTTAAACGCCAAAGCACTAATCATCAAAGAGTCCAATTCCTTAGTTTGTCCCACTGGTTCATGAAACAATTTGATCCCCATTCATTGTCGGGGTCTGCTTACATAGTCGAGGTGTTTTCATCACACCTTCTTGATTTGTAAGTGTCAGGACAATTTTCTTTGTTTATTTTGACAAAATCTCATTATATCAGACAGTCTCATTTATATGTATAATGTGAGGCATTGTGGCGAAAATGTGAAAAATTATACAGTAACAGTCTACGCCACTTAATTACAACACTTTGAGAGTGGCAAAACTTACGTTATCCAAAGTTGCAAATAATGGAACTCATAAAATTCACCCCAAAATTTGTCATATTGAGCTGTCTCAATACAAGTGTGGTCATTCACAAATTGGTCATAATGCAAGCACAGCACGCAGCATTCGTTGAACAGCATGAGATGTCAGGGGCAGGGATAATTTTCACTAGGGCCCACAGACTGAGCTGTTTAAACAAGCATGTGATCATTGACAAACTGATCATTACTGGTCGTGACAACAAGCATGACACATTCCCTTCCTTCACTGGACAGCGTGTGAGGTATCAAAGGGAGGGGCTAATTGTTGGTGATGCGCAGTCTACATAAGACTCTAATTATTGGTCTTTTGTCAAAGTAGAATCATTCAAATTGAAATTGTAAGCCATGTTGTAAGCAGATGTCTCACTGTGTCTCTATGTAGGAGGGAGAGTGCTCCTAACTGTCTTCTTTTGGTGTTTTCACACTGTATACAATAAAATTCATATCAAAGAACTCTTGTCATTGGTTTTAACTTTAAAGTAGTGACTCCTTTGCATAACAATAATTCGAAATGTGATGCAATTAACCAGTGAGCTCTGTTTCTCAAGATGTTTAGTTTAAGCGGAAATTGTGAATAACCAGATGCGATTCAGCAATGTCACGTTCGAAATTTATTTGAAATTAAGAGAGCAATTAATTGATATCCCGATTTGATGTGGAGCTTGTCCCGATTAGAGACATAAATTACATATTATGTATCTTCAAAAAAATTCCCATACATGGAATTCAGTCTTGATTTCTTGGGTTTCCAAATTCCCTAGGGGCCCCAATAACAGAGGCCCTAATATACAAAGGCACAAGAATGGGCAACAGAAAGAGAACATGACAACCACTCAGTGAGACAAATAGACCACAACATAAAAGTTGTATTTATAATCAAAGATACTTCTGAAGATCTCTTATAATTATATTGTTTACCTTTGCTGACATTTGGTGCAAAAAAGATCATGAATTTCAAATAAATGTTCCGCAAGTTCATCATCATTTTTGTTGAAATATTTCCGGTGATATCCCCATTGATTTCTATGAGTGGCATTCAAAGTTATGTTGGATCTATTGTTGAGATGGTACGGCTCTGATCTGTTAAGATGACCTCTGCCACTTCCTCGCCCTCTCCAACTAAAATTGCCTGATGTTAAGTGGCGGCCACCTCTGAAGTCTCCCCTTCTCATTTTATACTCATGCCCTCTACTAGAGAAAGACAAGTTTGTTGAGTTTTGAATGTGAACACCTGGGGCCTCTCTGCCCACACTTTCTCCGTAGAAGGAGCCAATATTTTTCCTGCCATCAATATTATTTCTATTTTTCATGTCGTTCCCTCCATCCATCTCCATCATGATATTATCAGAGACAAGTGGTCTTTCTAAGCCACCTTTTCCATTGTGCATGTTATTGTAATTATATTGTTCATCGTAACTGCTACTCTTCTGAAAGCCAGAGAATCCAGGCATATGATCAGTGCTACTGGCTGCTGTCTGTCTCATCCCTATATTATTATTACCAGATGTGTTATATGAACTGTCCTTTGATGAGTAGCTATAGTTATAGTAGAAACTATTGCTATTATCATATCCAGAGTTGCAAATAGTTGCAGAACTTGAATTAGAGTTGTCCATATCAAACCCCATCATATATGAACTCGTTTGATTCTGGCCAACACTTCTTTCGAGGGCATAATTTGCCACACCTGAATTTGTTGTTTGAGATGCATGGTTGAGGTGGAATGAGGTATGACTATTTGTTGAGCAGCTTTCAGACTGATTCTGATTCAGGTATCTTGGGGGAGCTCCACCAGTATCATTATAATTTTTGTAATAAATCGGACCTTGGCCTTGACTGGCTTGACTGTAAGAATTCTGAGTTGGTAGTTGCCATGTGCCTTGTTCCATTCCATCCAAACTTTTGGAGGATTGACCATTATACAAAAAATGGTGAGAATTCATCTTACTGTAGATCTTTAGATCAGATTCTAGATCTTTAATTAATCTACAGTCTAGTCCAGTCCAGTGGTAGAAGTTTTAAGTAGCAGGGTCCTTCTAAGTTACAAATGAAATCAGCATATAGGGCCTGTATATAGGATCTATAAGTATAAGATTTAGAGCACCAAGATTGAATCCAAGTCTATATCTAGATCTAAATCTAGATCCGGCGACTAAGCTTATATTACGAGGTCTCAATCTCGATTCTAGATCTAGATCTAGACTCGGTACAGATGTGTGCCGGTGGTGTCCACCAGCATCAGTTACGAGGTAAAGATTGGCATAGGTATGTAACGGCACTCCCACTCCGGCACTCTTTCTTGTCGATGCCACAGAAGAATACAAATAAGGCCAAGGCTTACAGATGGAGTCAAGAAAGAAATACATGGACTGCTCAAGAGAGACAACTTTTGAAGCTGTCAACAACAAAGAGTTATGTCTCGTGATTAGGCTATCGACTGCCCTCTGACC
>JAOWAY010020916.1:0-12386 GCA_028565895.1 Goniobranchus geometricus
CGTCGAACATCTAATGTCCCGGTGTAGAAATGGCCCTTCTCGGAGAGAAATTCCATCAGGGGTATTGAGGAATAGAACCTATCCCCAAAAATGTGGTGTCCTTTCTCGAGAGGCGAGATAAGCTTTTGGAAAACTTTCACAGCCTGCGCTGCTGTTGGGTCTACATCTGGATGATATGCAGTCGCTGCGCCATAGTACGTGAACAAATTGAACACGTAGCCCGTCGCACTGTCACATAAGCCAAATGTCTTGATGTGATATTTTGACGGCTTAGACTGGTTGAATTGCCTATGCCTCCACCTCCCCTTGTAGCCAATCACCATCTCGTCAATGCTGACATGCTGGCCAGGATAGAACGCTCCCTGAAAGTTGCGCATCAGGTCCTCAAGAAAGGGCTCTATCTTATCCTGATCCTCGGCATCCTCACCACCAGCGTGCAACATCGTGTGGTAGAGCATCTCGAATCTTGGGCGAGTCATTGTCTCACCATACCATGGAGTGTGTTTATGACGTTTTTTAGTGCTCCAGAAACACTTGATTGATTCACGCGGCTCCAGACCCATAGAGATGAGGATGGCAAAAAACTTGAGGAGCTCTGGACGCATCACGGGTTCCATACGATGAAAGGAAGAGTGCTTCTGTAATGGCATATTCAGAGATTTTCTTTTCCATCCATAAGCATTTATATTCTCAATCAATTGGTCAAGAAGTTCTGGTGTAAGCAGTGCAAAGAGACAATCTAACTCACTTGAATCAGCCGTGCAGATCTCGGCATTTACTCCAGTAGAGTTTGCCCGTACAAACCGAAAGTTGTGACTCGTCTCACCCCTTCTCACTTTCTTCCATCCTCCCTGCTCCTCTTCCTCATCACCACTGTCTCCTGCTATTGCTAGATCTAGATCTAGTGCATCTCCTCCATCATTTGGTTGGTCTACTTCTGGATCTGGAGCCTGCTGTCTAGGCCTAGACTGGCCTTTGCCTCTACCTGCCTCTGAGAGCTGATGTCTTGCCACCTCTAGATCTAGGTATGATAGGTCTCTCAACATCGCTGTCACTCTCAGAATCTGATGATGACAAAGAGCTAACACTGCTATCACTTTCTGATAGGATTGAAGGCAGATCTTCATCATTTCCAACATTTCCAATGCTTTTTCAGTGCATTCACGCTTTGGTAGGCGTATCCCTGAAGGCCCCGCATCCTAGGTGATGGTAAACAAACTTTGAAGCTTTGAATCGCCGCGAAAAATTGATAAAAATCAACAGCTAATTTGCCAAATCGAACGCTTTCGAGTCCCTGAGATTACGGCAACGTGAACCGGATGTGTTCTATAGGTCAAACGATTTAAAACATGGATAAGTGGACTGGAATAAAAGCTGAGATTTGTGAGCCGATTTTTCCGGCTCGAAGTATGAAAGTGGACATTGGCTCGAGCCGATTTTTCTGGCTCGAAGAAGGGAAAGAGTTAATCCACGTTTCTTTAAAAAGACTGTCACGTAAAACTTTTTCATTACTTGAGCAATAAATTTCAGAAAGTTCTTTAAACATTGAAATAGATTTTTCTAATAATGTATCAGCATTTTCTGATGCGATCTCTGAGAATCCTAAGCTCATTGTTCCGCCTTTTGACAAAACAATATGCTGCTCTAAATATCTACGCTTTTGTGAAGTTTCATCTGTAGCCGGTGCAAAATGGTCTGCATCTAAAATAAATTCAACTACTTGTGTTTTAGAAAGAAAGTGACCTTCACTGGACATATTTAGGGCCTGATTGGGTATTTGGTAGATTGGAAAGAGGAATCTCATTTTGATACAAATGTTTTGAAATTATATTTATTACTTTTGAGCATTTGCTAGCAGCAATATCAGCTTCCCCTTGCAGTGCCATGTATGTGACATGTACATCATCTGAGTAGGCATTATTTATATTGTCAGGACATTGTAGGTTTACTGTTCCAATCTCATCTTTATGACAAAGTATGTCTGCTGACACAAGACTACGAGCTCCTTCTAATTTGATTTTTGCTGTTGTTCTGATCTTTTTGTTTTGTTACTGTACAAATTTTTTTCTCAAATCCTGTATGTCGTTCAAATCTTTCTCCTTATCTTTCTTTTGTTCACAAATTGTAACCTTCAACTGTTCCGTTTCCCTCAGCAAAGATTTTATTTTTTTCTCTTCCTTTTCTCCAAGCACTGTAGTTTGAATAGCTTTATGTTTTTTAGGTCTGGCTTCATGATATTTACTTCTAATGTCATTTAATTCTTTCATTAATTTCTCATTTTCAGCGTTAAGGAGTATATTTTCATTGTAATATTTTTCTCTTTCTGTTCTTAAGCAATCATTTTCAAGATTCAAGCCATGAAATTTCTCAGACAATTTTTTATTCGCTTCATTTGATCCAGATAATGCCTTTCTCTCCATTTTTAGGTCTTCTTTGGCCTGTTTTAATGATGATCTTAAACTTAAAACATTATTATCATGACTTGGCGTGTCACTACTTTTGGGATCAGACCTATCTGCGCCACATTCAAACAATGATTGATTGAGAAATTTTTCCAGGTGTAAAGGCTTATGTTTGAACTTCGGTTTTTCCTTTTTGGACTTACAAAGTTTATATTTCATCTGAGCAGTAGTCGGTACCATGGAATATGGCTTCATGAGAGTTTGAATCCAATTAGAAATAAAACATTCATTGAGTCTTTCCTTCGTACGAACAGCTTCTAAAGAAAGGAGCTCAGAATTTGTAGGTATATATCCAGGAGGGGGCACAAAAGTTGATTCATCGTCAAGCAGAACAGAATATGACAATCCAATTTGCTTAAGTGCGTCTGGTATGATGTGGAAATTAACAGTCTGGTGGAGATATACAGATGCTTGCACGTCAGAAAGACCCTTACTCGTGCAACATGCTCGTTGAACTTTATACTACAGTTGTGTAGCACTCACTGTCTGACTTGGAAACAATGCGACAAACCACGATAAAACCTGTGGACAAGAAGAGATAAAAGAATAAATATATACAACATGTATACGAATACAACTGAAGAAACCATGACAAAACCTGTGGACAAATTTTTTTTGAGAAGACAAATATAAAATTACGACTTGACAAAGCCTGCAGACAAACAAAGAAAAACTTAAAAGTAAAAGGACAAAAAAATATAACTTATGTCAGCAATAGCCATAAAAAAAAGCACCAAACTGAATGTCTAAACATGAACCAAATCAAGTGCAGGCTTGGTTTCGATTTGCATGCATACTCCAAAGTGTGATTAACGTAGACCATGCAATGTTTCATAATCCTTTGACTGGCTCTGTCCGTCCTCCCCAGCATGCCATGTAGTGAGATGGGTGCAGATTCCATCACCGATGGGGGATGCCTTAAACTACATCAATTTTCATAGATTTTTCATTCATGGACACATGCAAAGATTAAATCCAGTTATTGGTACTAACACAGTGTGTAATGGAATGGGTTGTGTAGCATATCATGGGTTAAGAAGTCCTTTTTGTTTTATACTTCATGCCATAACAAGGGTTTTCCTATGCCAGACGGCAATGAGCGCACCCACCCTTCACCTTTGTCGCCCACCTGGCATTCAACCGAAATATGACTATTACCACCCAGCACGATTCAATTACGCACTAAAATAAAGAAAATATTGACATAAAATTGCATTTTCATGCAAAAATAATTATTGTTACAAAAGGTTAGCTAACAGCAGGAAACTACCAAATAACAAAATTTTAAAATTTTTCCGGGGGGAGCGGAGCCCCCCTGCCAACCGCTCCGTATTTTCTAGGCAGAACCCTGCATAATATAGGGTCTACTTACTGACTCCCATGTTGCATTTCCCTCATCCTTCAGTGAAGAAAGCTGCAGCAAAATCTTGTTGGTTAGGGCATCAGCTGGTGAAGAGGGTAACCTTCCTTTTCCTTTCATTGCAAAATGTCTCTTGAGAGAAGTATACACCTCATTATCTGTAAATAAATCAAGCCATTATTAGTAATAATAGTTTAGGCATAACATTAGTAATAAAACTGGACAATAAAAGAATAGTGTATCCATTAATAATTAAAACAGCACATTTTAATGATCAGTAGCTGACATTTTAACTGGCAATCTAGATCTAGATCGATAGATAGAGCCATCCAATTTACAAGTATTTTATTAAATTCCCAGGTACTGAATCATAAAGATTTCGTCTAATCCTAATCGACAACGGGAAACCTAAGAGGCTGAAAGTGTTCTAAAAATAGAACGGGAAAAACCTAGAATATTTTGCCTTTCCTTAGCTCCCATTTCACAAAAAATACAGATCCTTGGCACAGAAAGCTTGAATACTATTTGCTTTCGCCAATTAATTTTAAAAAGCATGGATAAAATCAGTATTTTTAAGTAAATAAAGATTGGAACCTTTGAATGGGGACAGGAAACGAGATCATGAGGAGGTTCTGCACAAACTTAGTTTTGTCTCATAAAATGAGCAAATCTGACGTAAATTCACATAAAAGTAATGTTTACTTACATATTGTGGTGTTTCGAATCGAATTGATCGTTGAGTCCTCCATAACTTGTTCGTATTCCTGATTTTCACCTGTCATGTCGGCGGGAGTAAGATCGGTAACCAGATCAGCCCCAGTTATCACAGGAATGTTGATTTCCTCCCAAATTAAAACAGAACACTAGCCAAATGATTTCTGATCATGCTGATGTAATTTTCATCGGAAGTTTTAGTTAAGTCCGTAGAAATTTTGCACTTCTTCGCATTCGCCTCATGGTTTCTATCGGTTCGCGGCGGAAGTGTAAAATGAAAATTATATCCGCTAAAAGAAAAATTCATCTTCTTTTTTACGAAACAAACCGCATGAAAATCGGTTGATTCATGGCGGAGTAATCGCAAAATACAGAAGGCAGGGTCCCGATCGGCCACCCGGACGGCTTAAAAAATTACGCATTGAATCAATTTTATCATGTTTTTTAAAGTCTCAAATGGCATGATTTTGATAGCAAACAGTATGTGTGAATTTACTCATTGTGAAGAGTAATTCACGCTGATTAGAGTGATATAATATTTATTACCATTCCAATCACGGAATGCCCTAAAATACTAAAATAAAAGGTGTTGCTTTTTTACTTTCGCCCCCGCGGCCGATATTTTGTCACTCTGAAACGGGGCTGGTTTGGAATACCTATTAATAATTGAGAAGTAATTAAACAAAAAAGAAAAATGGGAAGGGAAATGCTTGTCTTTGGTTCAATATCAAACATAAAGTGCTTTGGGAAAAATTAAAGTGTTAAAAATAATTGGGAAATACAAAATACCAAAGAAAAAAAAAGACAGCCACACTGAAAAATGAGTCTCTTCTATCCTCATCAATGAGATCCTGGAGAAATTTGTTTAAACAATATTCATCACAAAGATAGGTAAATTTTGTGGCACACCCATAAACAGTTTATGGTCGCTTTCCAAACAGTGTACGCTTATTTTCTTTTCGGCAATTGTAACATTGTTTCTTACATCCAGATAAGTGAACATGAGTGTGATTGTTGCATTGTATGGTGACAATGCTTTTGATTGATTGGGTTTCTGAATTCTTTCTTTTTCTTTAAGGTGTCATTAACAATCAAGCTACCTCGAAATGAAAATGATCAAGAGGTTTGAGGTTAACCCTATCCCCCCCTCCCCTGGCTGGGTATGAGAGGCCCGGCGGTACACTTATAACAGTGATATCTCAATTGCTAATTGCCATAGAAGCCTGATTTTCATAATGAACGTTCCCAATCACAATATGAATCAACAACAAAGAGTTGGAAACACAACTTCATACACGGCAATGTTTACTGGTCCGGTAGCAAAATGATAGGAAAAAACTGGCCGGGGCCTCTCAGACTCAGTAGCAAAATGGTAAGAAAAAATTGGCTGGGTCTCTCAGGCCCAGGAACAAAGTGAAAGGAAAATGATATTATTTGTGGGTGGCTAATATATTTTTTTTCAACATCATTTTTATAGGTGATCATTGTCTTTTTAATCATGTTTTTCATTAAAAACTCAACAAGGGAAATAAAAATACAAGTAAAACAAGAACAAACAATAATATTGTGGTAAACAATATTGACTTTCGTACACGTACATTTATCATGATTATATTTAATTGGCAGGTTAAATTGTCACTTGAAGTTGAAGGCTGGAGATATTCATGTGATTTCATGATCAAAGAAGAAAATCACAGTTCTGACAAATTAGGGATGAGTGGTCTCCGCAGATGTGTTTTTTTGCATTTCATCATGCATTCATTTTGCTTTTCTTTTCTCGACTTGAGGGGCAAATAGCTCACCGTTTTCTTGGCGTTGTGGGAGAAAGGGAACACTGGCATTGGTTTTATAGGTCAACTTGCTTTTGACCCTGTTTTTGACCCTTTCCTGCTTTCACGTGTCTTCGTCGCATCACAAAAAAAAAACATGAAGAAGGTTGGGTGAGGTTGTCATGATTTATGTTGAGGTGACAATCACTAAAGTGACACATAGCCCTAACCTCCGCTCCCTCTTTCAAAAATTACATACACAAGTTAGAACACTAGGGTAGATTTTTTTCTGCTGTTGTCGCAATATGGTAGAAATCAGCCAAAAGAATTGGAAGCTTGGATTGTTATTCATGGTGGCAGTTCCAGGCTCTTCTGGTGAGATGGATTGTGCAACAGGAAATAGTGTACTCCTTCAGAGAAAAGTCTTGATTTCATCCATACCAAGCCATCTTAATCTCTCTTCTCTTCCTTTCCCATCTGTTTTCTTCAATTATTATCTGGCAATAATTTATAAGGAAACTTCTGTCGCTGTTATAGGAAGCACAAAACCTTTGCATGTATACAAAGAATGATCATGCACAGAGACCAGTATCTATGGTGATTATGTAGGAATGAGTTTAAGAATATGTCCTCTATTAATTTCAGAAATAATACATAACATATTTGCTTCAAATGAACAAAGTTGTGGCTGTGTAAAGAACAAATGTCTGATGTAATGCAGCACCTGTCTTTGTGTGTAGATAAAATTGCTGTCATAATAACATCAGATTGTGAGATTAAAGAAGTAAGCTTGGGATCATTGTGATGAGAGAAACAGAGGAAGAGTCATGAGAACAGATAGTGAGAGTGCAAGAGAGAGAGAGAGAGACAGACAGACAGCCAGCCAGGGAGAGTAATATCTTGAGACTGAAATAAATTCAGTTTGGTCTTATTGTCATTCCTTTTGTGTTTTCGGGCACAAGAATCATAATAGAAGATCTGAAGGTTACTATAATTCTTGTTTGAGCATGTCTTTGTCATTGAATCACCAAATTTGGAACTGTATTTTAAAATGAAATTTATTTTACTCTGCTTAAATACCAGTAATAATGAATTGAAATTTGTGAAAGCATTGTTTGTAAAATCCTTTACAATTATACTATTTTAAAGTGCAGTTTTATTTCATTTTTGTGTCATTAAGTGAAATGAAAAATGTTTCCTTTTTCATTATGGACCTGTTCGCTTGCACCTTTTATCTGCTTTTGTTTCTTTGTCTAGTGTTTTCTTTAAAAAATAAGTTGTTTCAATGACTTATTTTTAAAAAACACACTCATTACACCACTACAGATGATGAGCTTCAGAGATATACATGTCTTTTTACATTATTGTTTCATTGTTTTTTATAAGGTTTTGTATGTTTATAAAAGCACATGTTTATTTTTGTGTCCTTGCCATTACCATTTTGCCCGAGGGACAAACTACTTTATAGAAAAAAAGGCATGCCCAGATGCCATGTCTTTAATATAACTTTGAAGTTGTTGATCTGTAAATTAGTGATTTATCTTTTTTATTTTTTCAATTGTCTTCTTGTTTTCTGTGTGAATTGATTGTGCATTAAAAATGATTGGAGCTGTCTTTATTACTTTAAAAGAAATAGAATTTATTAGAACATTTGTCTTGAGCTACACACGTTATGCAGTGGAACATATTTAAATCAGAAATCTATGGACTCATGATTTTTAATTTAGTTTAAGCATATATTTCTTTAAGTCTTGTGGCCTAAAATGCAGTGTTTGTTTGTAGGTGGATGAATGTGTGTCTGTTGAAGCAATGAGTATGATATTGACAATAAGATTGGAGGCTTCAAGTTTTCTCCTATTTGCAGGTTGAGGACAGATTATGATTGTCACCTCAACATAATTTGAGAGGTATGCAACCCAAAAACGCAATCATGCTTGCAGCACTACTGAGCATGTCCACTACCTTAATCACTTTTTCAGGAATAAGGATGTCCCCTGAAGCAGGCCAGTAGTCTAGCCACTCCAGCACGGATTTGACGTCCGAGAAAACTACCACTTGTCTGGACCTTTCCTCATCTGCTCCCTCTGGGATAGAACCCAACCATATGGTGACCTCACAGGTGCGGGAGATAGATGGCTATCTCCTTGGCGTCCTTATTCAAGCAGTACTGTTAAGCTGTTGGGATATTCGATGCTGAAGCTGTACTGGATACTGGTCGGGCCAAAAAACTGACCTGTCAGTGTAAACCCAGACCACTGATTTTGGGGACAACTCTGCGGTCTCCATTCCTAGTATTTTCAGCATTAGGGGATTAAGCCCTTTGTGTGCCATTCGGTCCAACAAATGTGACCAGATGAACGGTGGTGGGGATGTTTCATAGTGGGGAGAACTTGTGGGAATCTTTGCATTTCTACAGGGACGGAGCGGGGTCTGGCAGCTTGACTTCCTGCTTCAGTCGAGATAGTTTCTTAGCTATCTTCCCCAGTAGGAAATCCGAGAGATTGGCCGATAGTTTTTGAGGTCAGTGGGATCCTCGCCCTTTTTGGGAAATGCAGTAACAATCGCTTCTTCCCAAATCTTTGGGAGCACACCTTCTCTCCATGTCCTATTCAGGAATTCCAAGATGACGTTCCTGGTGCCCTGTTCTAGGTTCTTGGGCATTTTATTAAAAATTGGTCTGGTCCTGGCAATTTCCCCGTCTTCAATTTAGGTAGTACTAGTTGAAATTTAATTCCTAGATTTAAAAATGTCATTTATTATTCACCTCTGGCATATTATTATTTAGTTTGATCTCTGTCTAATTCCTTCACTTTCAAGTGGAATCGTCAGTATAATTAGATAGACAGATCCATTCTGATTTTCATCAAATGTCTACCTTTTAAAATCTTGCAACTCCTAGATTAACGTCTGTTCTTATTTAATTATCTTATCTGCTGTCATTATGCTTCCTTGTTCACTTACCTAATGCCAACTTACCACCTTAAAGGGTCCAGTTGTGCCTTACAATTGAGTAATCCATAACTTTTTATGACCCTGTATATCCATTCTAGAATCTAGATCTAGATTCAAAATCAATAGTAGCAAACTTGTAATACCTTAAAGGGATGAATAATGGGTTTTAAAAGATGAAATAGGATATAAGGAGATGGCTTGTGAAAGAGAAAAAAGAAAGGATGGTATGATTTTGTTCTCACCTTTTTCCACATAATCTTCCTTTGAATTTCAGCACAATTTAACTTCATATCGTCCAAATTGGAATTAGTAAATAAATCACATGTCACTGCAAAAGTCAAACCGAACCCAAATTAAGTTAAAAAAAACAACAAACCCCACAACAAGCACAAAAATCCACAAAGAAATCTTTGCTGTTGAGTAATGACACTGCAAAATTAGTATTTGGGTTGGGGGTTTTGGGCAAACTAGTATTTGGGTTGGGGGTATTTTGCTAGATCGGAATAATGTCTGGAGGCTTTCCTCCGGGGCAGACTGATATGTCTCATGTGGAATCTCGTTGAATTCCTTGATGTTACACGTGAAGAAGTATTTTCTGTAGTTCGGCTGCAAGACTTCATAGTGTACTGGTCTTTTGGAACAATCCAGTGTTGTACCCGGTGTTGAGGAGCCTTTGTGTGTTACATCGTGTGTTACATCAAGCTTATTCTTAATTTCCCCTTACTGTTACTTGAAGAATGTTGATAGTCCAGTATGTTTTGACTGTTCTTCGATGGAAGGCTGCTGCAGCTGGTCAACCATGTCACTGATGCTGGATATCTGCTGGTAACGGTTTACAACCCATCGGGCAGCCCTCCTCTGGATCTTCCTGAGGGTCTGGATGTTTTTGTCAGTGTGGGGGTCCCAGACTTCACATATTCCAGCTGTGGGCCCACTAGAGCCTTATAGGCTAGGGCTTTGGTAGAGATAGTGCTGACCTTGATGTTTCTACGGAGGAAGCAGAGGGTCTTTTTTGCTTTCATGGATCCGCACGGTTATTGGCATGCCTTTTCCAATTGAGATGGGTGGAGATGGCCACACTGAAGCTCTTGGCTTCGTTGGTGACTTTTAATGGATGGTCCCTCAGGTGGTACTTAATCAACCATTGTTTGCTAAACTGCAGGTCTTCGCACTTGTCTGGGACCATGGTAGATTGTGGATCTTTCCTGGCATTGTCTGCAAATTGCTTTAAATTACAGATGAATGTATCACATTTTGCTTGGCAATTGCTACCAGTACCAGAAGTGTGGTGGAATATGCTGTCCACCATGGTATTCCTGAAGAAGTAACGAAATTGAGCAGCATTAGGACTGTCAACATGAGATGCATGTCCTCTGATGCTGGAACATAGATTTCAATGCAGTCTTGATTTAGTCTGTCAGTTGAAAGAAAATATCCAACCACAAATACACTAAATATTCCTTGTCAAACTTGTCTACACAATCTTTAGCTAGTCAAGAGTTCCACAAAGAATGCTCAAATGCCCTTAGTCCTGTGAAAGGGCATGTCCCATCTTTGGCCGTGAAAGATTGCTGCTGTTGAAAGAATTGAAGAGGCAATTAAAGTTCTCAATGAAATCTTCTGTTGTCCAAGTATCTTCATTGTGAGTGAATGAACAATGAAGGATATGCCAGCTGCAATAGAATGGGACAAGACTTAAGTGGCATACTTTTCACGTAAAGATGGAAAGGCGATGCGTTCCAGTTAACTTAAGAGCCATTGGGACACAATTCTTCTGATCTAATTTAAAAAATGACTTAATGTGCCTTCATTCCACTCTGCCTTTGGGGATAAAAAAACAAACAAACCAGAATGCTTTAAACTGTTTATTGTAATCAGTAAATGGGGAGGATCATACAGCACAAAAATCCTCTTTTCACCTCGAAGAAAATCGGAAGCCTCTTCTGTCATGCCAGGATCTTGGGATGCTTTACGGTTGTTGAAACTTTGATCAGCAATGATGCATTTCACATCCAAAGTAGCTGCAGAGCAGCACTGCCTGGACAGAGGGGTAAATTACCTTTCCCAAGGGAAAAAAAACGCACTGCCAAAATGGAGCTCGTATCCCGCCGCATTCAGATTACTTTGCAATACCTTATCCACTCAGCCACAGCAACAGATAAATATATTTTCCTGTGATATACTATGGAATATGATTTATCCTTTTCCTTTCATACTTTTGACCCTAAATTCTTTATGGAGAAACTATTATCATAATCACAGATCTGGCCCTTGCCAGTCCAGCCCCAGCTTTACACTAAATAGATCTAGCACTAGGGTCTATGCTATAGGAGATCTAACCTCGATCTAAATTCAAGATTCTTAATTAGATGTAGATCTTTGTTTTCATGAAATAGATCTAGATCTTGTAAGAGGGAGCAATATGTTGATATAATGACAATATAAATTTCCTTGATCCGTCATTGGTTGGCAACTTGAAAAGGGGAAGCCCTTTGCAATTGCTTTTGCATCAAGCATTCATGCAGTTGAAACAAGAACAAAAATCCTCTCCAGGAGCAGTGTAGTCAAATCCGCATTTTGCCATTCTAATGATAAGCTTAGTCTATATAAATTTTGATGCTGCAGGTATGAAAGCCCTAGTGACTAGATAAAGCACAAAGAGAGCAGTAAATTGGAACGACTAAAAACAGACCCTGTCTTCTTATAGGCCTAGCTTCACCAGTCCAGTCCAAGGGACATTACTCTTATCTCGTCATCCGCAAAAACTCTGAAGTTTCTTATTGTCAATATTAAAATCTTTGTTTGAACTGAGTTTGCCTTGGTTGAGGCCATAGTATGGTTGAGACAATGTAAATAATGGACATTGCCTGTATTTGTTACGTATATGCCTGTGCTTGAGTGTATGTATAAGCCTTTGAAAAGATGTATGATAGGCAAATGTTAGTCCCATCACTGTGTCACAAACTATTCGGTAGTAAGATCAACCTGAAGGCCAGGTTTTTATTATTTTGTTTTCAGTTTAATTAACGCCAGTTATTTGGATTGGCTTTTGTTTTGTCAGTAATAATACAGAAGGAGTCCCAAATACACTTTGAGGTTTCCTGAGTTTTATTTAAGTTTTTTTTTTGT
>JAOWAY010021027.1:0-12383 GCA_028565895.1 Goniobranchus geometricus
GAAGACCTCGAAAATTTAATGATTGTAAACAATGTATATTAAGTTACAAGGAAAAATGTAAGAACTTTTCAAAATCATCAGTATCAAAACATGCACACTGCAAAATCATCAATTTACGCTTTGTGATTAAAATGATCAATTGAGCCCAGCTTTGCACTATGAAAACTCAAAATCTCTTTTTTCAATCTGAAAAAGATCTAGATTTATGAATCTCTTCCATTGTGATTTCTTCCTAACATTCAGAAGTGTTTGCTTTTAGTTGATCTGTCCTAAACATGGTCTCTTTCTTTGAATTAAGATTTGAAAATTTCTTTCTCTTCAAGTGTAAAAACCATATTGAATAATAATATGATCAAAAACTTAGAATGATAGGCCTACATCAAGACTTAGATAATACAATCTAGGCCTGAAACTTATTTAAATCCAACCTGTATCAACATGTCGCAGTTTTTGTATTGCTGACATAACTTTTTTGTTTTTAGATAAGATCACTTTAGTGCATGTTTTTGAAACAGTAATGCAAAAGACCAGAGGTAATAACAATTCAAACTCTAAGAAAATGTTTTAACAATCATTTCACAAACCTGTGAACACAAAGGATGTCAAGTTCCGCCGAGTTGTGAAGTTATGACAAAATGACTCGTAAATAATCGTGAATAAAATCTGAGCAAAATTGACATTACTTGTCCTTAAACATTCAGGGTTTCCTGTTGATCTTGATGAAATGTAAAATACTTTCACAAAGTTATTTGTAATTCACTCAGTAGAAATTTGAATGCTACTAAAGTTGTGACCACCTAACATTCCGCCGCCTAAGACCCTGTTCTGCCTAAGATCCTGCTTTTCTTGGGAAATTGAATTTTTCTATAAAAATCTGCCCCTTAAGATCCCACCCACATCGCATAAGATCCCGCTTTTTTGAAATAGTGGTATGATCAATTAGACGAGGTGTCAACAACAATTTTTTCTCTTCTCGATTTTGCTTTTCTTCTCCGTCAAAACCACAAGAAGATTGTAGCTAGCCACCTGAACACAGGTAAGAGTCACCTTGTCACCCTACCCGGTTTTAATGTAAATGAAAGGCGCCATCCTGTGTCTGGTCGAAACAAAGAGACCAATGGGCCGTCATTGACTGTGCATGGGAATCTTTCAATGGGCTATTGTTCTGCATCGCTGGAGTGCAACTATGTCAACAGGTGGATCTTAAATTGGCATGTGCTTACTTTATGTCATCAGATTAGAGAACACATTGAATCAAAATGTTGCGTGAAGGGGAGTGGATTAATGAAAATGATGGTTTTAGATTAACGCAACCTATAAACATGCCATTTGCGTGGAAGTTTATTCAAAACAGGCAAAGCAAAGACATGTTTTGTGATCAACAAGGTGAAAACAAATTGTCTTCTTCGAGTTTGATTATGACCATGCCTCCATAGGGTTTGATGCTGATTGGGTATGATTCTGAATGACACTGACAGTCATATGAGTTATCTCCTTCACCGAGCGCCAGGTCCTAGTCAGCCTAAGATTCCACTTTTTCATTTTCCCAAGGGGCGAGATGTTAGGCGGTCACTACTGTACTTCAAAAGAACAAATTCTAGAAGACTTCGAAGTTCAGGAGGATTTTTTTAGTCCACCTCATATATATAATAAGTGATATGTGATATAAGTGATATGTTTGTAATACCCATAAAGACTGTGAGAAACCATACTGAATTTCCTGCCAAAAAAACAATATTACAGAAAATTCAAATGATGAATGTATAAAGTAAAAAATTAATAAGATTACAGGGCGTTATCAAATGTCACCGAATGGCATTCCATCACAACAGATCTTAACAGGAAAACAGATAGGGAGACTCTTTGAAGACAGCACTGTATTAAAACAAAGGTGATCAATAAAAATCAAGTCATGACTGTGAAATGAATCAATTACAAATTATAAGGTGTCCACCTGTCGTTGGTATTTATACATGATAAAATGCAGCCTGTCTATAATGACATCCTACATATAGCGACATGGTGCCAAGGTCTTGATTTTTCCCCTACATATCATTTCATTAGTAATAAAAAAAACACACTATAACCATGTAATTTTAGTAAAAGCCATGTTAAGTGACTGTGATGTGGTAGTAATCGCCAACATGTAATAGATAGTGAAGACGATATTTCTGGTCAAATGAAAATGCTTCCTTTTCTCTTATAGGCTACTTTTCATCTTATTTTCTTAAACTTGTCTAGTATGAATAATAAAATGGATACAATGTGCTCAGTGATGTACTGTCACACACTGGTTTCCATCTTTTAATTTGATATCAACTGATATGGTGCCCCATGTTACTAAATCAAATATGCAAAGGTTAATGAGGGTAAAATATTTATCATGAATACTTATCTAATGCATTCCAGTACTTTGACAAGTTACTTGTTTCATTCAAAATCCAGGCACGAATCAGTTAATATTTTGTTTCATCATTGAAAATAGTTAACAAAACTGCCTTTTTCAATTACTCCAAAAAGACTAGTTCTGATCAGTGACTGTCTCCTTAATTACAAACTAAGCTTTACATGAAGTTATACGTAGCTTATTTTCAATTGTCTTTGAAAACAAGATAAAATGAATGAATGCCAGACCCAATTCATCAAACAAAAGGTTCTGGACTTTGGTCAATGGGTTATAGAAACAAATTATTAGGCAAGTTTCGGCAAGCATTTGTAAGATTATTGTAAAGTCATGATACAATAAACAAAAATGCAAATGAAGACTCCAGTGGAAAAACCAGTTAAGTCACATTTTTTAAAAAAATGAGTTATTGAGGTTGAAAGTTTTTCCTTCAATATCAATCAAGTGGAAAAAGCAGTTAAGTCCGCCACAAACTGGACTTTTAAATTGGCTGTACAATGGAAAAAGCAGTTAAGTCCAATCTGGCCAGTGGAAGAACCAGTTTAGTCCAATGTTTAGTCATGTGATCACATTGTGTTGTTATCATGTGACCTGCCAGATCCAATCAGAGCAATTTAGTTTGTACACAAAGAAACAAGATGGCGGATGACCGTGTAGATCATCCTGTCGTTACAGACAAACCAAAGAAAAGAAAAACTAACGGTTCAAAAAAAGACCAAGCTAAAAAACAAAGACTGAGCAGTCATACTACTGGTGAAGACTGTAGATGTTCTAGGTTTGAGTGTTTTAGAGTCACAAGTGAAGAGGGCAAGAAAACTAAAAAAAAAACAAGGCAGGAAACAACAAAAACAAAACAAAATTCAACACCCAAAATCCCCCAAACCCAAAGGCAAAAAAACCCACAAAAACAAACCCAAAACTAAATGACACTTTTTACTCTAGCAAGGTCAATGTTCAAAAGGATTTCCTGGACTAACTTCTTGTCCGTTTTATGATTCAGGTCACGCATACATTGAATTGTACATTATACTTAATGCTATGAAAAATGTATTGTCTTAAAGGAACTTTTGCCAGTTTTCAACATGGACATTTCTATAATAATTCTAGCCATAAAAGAAATAACAAGTTATGTTTTTTTCTCATTTTTAGTGGTAAAGATTGGCTGAAGTGACAGCTTTGCTCGTCATGCAGAATTTCCATGTGGAGTTGTTTTTGCAAGTGTTCTTTGCTTGCTGCCTTGTTGTGACAGGTTTGTCTGGTTCATATTTTATCGTACTGAACTATACATCCAGATGAAAGTAGACCTGCTTGTGGATTACCTAATTTTCCATGTTGTAGCAAAGATCTAATTCAATTTATCAAAAAAAATGGGAAGATGGAGTAAAGGTGATATCTTTATATCCTAACTGTGATAAGAGCAAAATAACAATAGTAATTGAAGGGAAACCCTATATTCAACTTTTTATAGAAGGAAATTGCTATTGGAAAATTGATCAAGAACAGCTAGCATTGCAGTGGTGACCACCTCACATCCCACCCCTGGGAAAATGAAGAGCGGGATCTTAGGCAGACCGGAATCTTATCTTAGGTGGACTGTGAAGGAGATTATCATGTGGCTCTAAGTGTCATTCAGAATTATATCCAATCAGCGACAAACCCATTTGGAGGCGTGGTCGTAATCAAATCACAAGGCATGTCTTTGCTTTACAAATGGCATGTTTATAGGTCACATAAATCTAAAACCATCATTGTCATTAATCCACTCCTTTTCAAGCAGTCGATTACCCGGCATTTTAATATAAAGTTTTCTCCAATCTATTATGAAATGCAGTAAGCACATGCCAATTTAATGTCTACCTGTTGACATCGTCATACTCCAGCGATGCTGAACAATAGCCAATTGATAGATTCCAATGCACAGTCAATTACTGCCCATGTTCTTTGTTTTGACTAGACACAGGATGGCACCTTTCAGTAACACCTAGAGCGGGTAGGATGACCAGGTAGGCTTATGGTTTTCAAAACGACGGAAAACGAAAATGAGAAAAAAAATGTTGACACCTCATGTAATTGGCCACACTACTGTTTAAATAAACCAGGATCTTAGACGATATGTGCGGGACGTTAAGGGGGAAATTTGTATAGAAAAAATTCTTTTTCCAAAGAAAAGCAGGATCTTAAGCTTTTAGGCAATCACTACTGTGTTATTGATGAAACAAACAATTCAGCACATCTCTTTGTTTAATTTGCATATGTCCATATAGAGACTCCCGTCTCATTTACTTTCAGATTTTTAATATATTTTACCTCATGCATGCTGTGGCATGTGGTTAAACCACAATATGTCATTTCCTAAAGGCATAGAAAAAGAAAAGTGCTCTGCTGTTACCTGTCATTGCTTCATCAGTACTTTTTCGGTATGGTGCTAGAAATAAAGTTGTGTCAGCTGAATTGTATGAAAATTCAGTTCTTATTTTAACAAGTTTCTGTGCTTCCTAACCTGTGATGTAGGATTTGAGTATCCAGACCCAGTGTATTGAGGGAAGTAGGGGGTGCAAGTTATGCTAAAGGAAAGAACCTTCGGCATTTAGAGAAGGCCGAAAGATGTTGCCTGGTCAAAGTTAATTATACTATCCTTTCACTAAGTTTCTTGCTTCTTTACATTTACTTTACTCTTTTGTGACTCTCAAAACTACTGCTAGATTTTGTCAGGAAGGACATCAAAAAGCATTATATTATATGTGACTGAAATTTGGAATAAAAAAGAATGTCTCAAATAGAAAAAAGAAGAGTGTGTTGAGGAACAGTGGTTAAGAATGTCTCAAATAGAAAAAGGAGAAGTGTGTTGAGCAACAGTGGTTAAGAATGTCTCAAATAGAAAAAAGAGGAGTTTGTTGAGGAAAAGTGGTTAAGAATGTCTCAAATAGAAAAAAGAAGAGTGTGTTGAGGAACAGTGGTTAAGAATGTCTCAGATAGAAAAAAGAGGAGTATGTTGAGGAATAGTGGTTAAGAATGTCTCCAATAGAAAAAAAGAAGAGTGTGTTGAGGAACAGAGGTTCAGAATGTCTCAAAAAGAAAAAAGAAGAATGTGTTGAGGAACAGAGGTTAAGAATGTCTCAAATAGAAAAAAGAGGAGTGTGTTGAGGAACAGAGGTTAAGAATGTCTCAAGCAGAAAAAAGAGGAGTGTGTTGAGGAACAGTGGTTAAGAATGTTTCAAATAGAAAAAGAGGAAGTGTGTTGAGGAATAGTGGTTAAGAATGTCTCAAATAGAAAAAAGAGGAGTGTGTTGAGGGACAGTGGTTAAGAATCTCTCAAATTGAAAAAAGAAGAGTGTGTTGAGGAACAGAGGTTAAGAATGTCTCACATAGAAAAAAAAGAAGAGTGTGTTGAGGAACAGAAGCTAAGAATGTTTCAAATAGAAAAAAGAGGTGCGATTTGATAGTGAAAATACTTCAATCTCACAGCTGTTATCAAATGGGCTATTTGTGACCTCTTCTCTTAAAGAATCTTTTTATGACTTGGTCTGAATATCATGAGATTTATGTTTTTGTAGTGGGAGATGCCTCTTTCTTTTTAAGGGTTAACAAAAAATTAATCATTTCTTTGTTATTGTCGTAAATGATTATAAGTATTGCCACATGCCTGCTTTCAATTCAAATTCAAATCCTATGCTTTTAAACATACCATTATTTAAGTTTACATCAATCACTGTGCTTAACCAATTGAAGCATGACATAAGAGTATCATTAATAAACATATATAGTGTGATTTCTATGTCATTATTTTCTATATCTTTTCTTCTGCAGGGTTTCGAGGAACAGAGTCTAACATATGTGACCTTCTTTATACCAATGCTGAAGATGATTTAAGATTGTCAGATGAAACAACCAAACTGATGACGAAGCATATATTTCCGGGCTACTTGCCCAAAAGTGAATTGAATGCTGGAGTCTATAGTAAATTACAAGATGCTGGGGACTGGCCTACTTGTGTGAGTCGATGCTGTACTGAGCATGACTGCGATGTAGTCCTATTTACCCTTGGGAAATGTTACCATATAAAGTGTAAGCTTGAACCAGAAGATGCATGCCAGCCCGTCAAGTCCAGTCTTCCTAAACATAATGATACCATGATGGTCGTCATACAAGGTAGGGACTGGTTCTCTTGTTTGAATAGGTTTTGGAGAAATTTAGAATGAGTAGTCCCTTTCAAGCCAGATCAGCTCGGGGCTGGAGCTTATCTCGGCTTCTGTAGCTTAAAGTGGACAGTGACAGACTTTGTCCATCAATTTTTGAATAGGATGCTAGTCTATTACAGAGTACTTTTCCAGCCAAAGCTGTACCCTTTCCACCTGGGTCAAGTAAAGCGACAGGGGTAAAATTTCTTTCTTCATGGAAAAATGCATCTTTTGGTAACGAGAATCAAACATGCTGCTTTGAAGGGGTTAGATCAATTATAATTTAAGTCTTTCTTTCATTTTTCATGGTTTGCAGTGTTTCAAGAGTCTGGGCCAGGTAATTAGTCTTGTGGGAATTGCATTTTCTCCAATATTTTGTAAAGAAAAAGAATTACTCAAGGCTTTCATGAGTGTCTTGATATATAGAGGGAATGAATAAATGTAATTGGTCCATTTCTGTACTTTGTTTAAAAATTAGGTGTTCTTTAACATCAAATGCAAAATTTTGAAAGGTACATTTCAGTAGGCACTGACTCTTCCCTTCTTCCTCTTCTTATAATATGTGAAGTTTCATTTAGAAATCTGGCAAAGAAAATTCAACGTAACCTGGTATGTTTTTTCTTAGCTTCTTCCAACCTTTCAATTCGAGAAGGATAAGCCTCTGACAAATGCTCTTTATCCATGTCTGTCAGCTGTTTAGTTCTCCAGGATTTTTCAGGACTTTCTGGCATATTATTCTTCTGTCCTTTCAAATCGTGAAGTAAGCACTTATTGTCTTAGAGTAATATATTTCTGTGAGTTTATGCAGGTTTGCATGAAATTTCATGCAGATCATTTCACAACCTCCCACCATAATGTGGCAGTATTTTGTTTGACTATGATTATCATTTCTCTTGAATTATTTGGCTACAATTAAGGTTTTACAAAATAAGGGTGCAACACATTATAAGCATGCTGTCCTAAGCATGACTTAGCAATCAAATCGTCATGTTTTGTATGAACACCTTTCAAATTGTTATTGTGACATGCATGTTGAAATTTATTCAATTTGATGTTCACCTGTCTCCCTTTTTCAAGAATTTTACGGGGCGGAATAAAAAAGGAAAAAGACATGAACTCAAGTTTGTACTTTACAAAATATGCACAGTATTGAGAGACATAACTTCTACATCTCATCAAAGTAGAGTAGTGCATAGATGATTAATTAAAACTGTGTCTTGAAATCATTACTCAGGTTTTGTGTGTGTGTCTGTGTGTGTGTATTTCTTTAAAGAAGTCATGAATAGGGTTGGGTGAATAAAAATCCTTAGAAACAATGCAATTTTTTACCCATTTTGTTTTATCCCCTTTCTTGAAACAAAATATAAGGACTTAAGAATGATAAGACAGCACTTGGATACATATTTTTGTAATCCCACATTACCTACATCCTTTCAGGTTTGATGTAGTCTTTATTATTTACTAATCCAATATTGATTTTTTTTTTTTTTGCTCTTTCTCATAGTGCTTTCATTATTCTATGTCATTTCATCCATCTTTGTCATAACTTTGTGTAATTCTTTGTAATTGGCCCAAATTTCATAAAATTTTAAAAGGAGAAGGGAAAAAAAAGAACACCTCCACCCCCCTCCCCCCACTCCACCTCAATCAAATCAATGACTTTCCTGCAAATGTTTGAGTTCAGAATGAAGCAGTTAAAGAGATTTCAATTTATGAATCACATTTATGCCCACTTATTACTTAGTGTTCTTCTTTGCAATGCATGAAAAGTTCACCAAACCTGAAATTTTGGGATGTAACCAGAAAAAATCTAATACTGAGATCACACACTTATGCAATCTCACAGCCCACGAGACTTCTGACTCTTGACTGTGTGCAAGACTCCTGGGCTGTCTAGCATAGAATTTCAGTTGCTGATTGTATTCAATAGACGTGTCTTGTCAAGTCTTGATACCTGGACTTTACATGGGCTGTAAAAGTAGTTCCATGCAATTACAAGTGCTTGAAAATAGATCTTAAATTTTACAACTTTTTGTCTTTGATTTGGATTAGATCAAGTAGAGATGCAATCATCTTTGTTTTGGTTTTGCTAGCGACACCATTTTTTAAAAAGATTTTTTTAAACAATTGAATAGTTTAAGCTTAAAAGGCGTCTCAAACACTTCATGGAACTTTTTTTTTTGTGCTCTCTCATTTATGCTTATGCCACAAAATATGCCTTTTTGAAGCCTTATATGACAAGGGTGAAATAAGATTGTTTGGATTACTTATTTAAACAAGAATTGGCAAGGCCAGAGAAACATTCCAAGAAATGAAATCAAATCTGACGAACAGAAACATAAAAATGAACACCATAATAAGGGGAATGAAAACATAGGTATTGTCAGTACTTGTACAACTAGATCTTATATGGATGCGAGGGCAGGACAATATACAAAGGAACAGAAAAGAAACTAGAAGAAGTAGAGATGCTAAAAGAGTGATGAGAATTTCATGGACCGAGAAAGAGTTAATGAATCAGTACTGAAAGATGCTAATCTTGAGAGATCATTAATCAATACCTAAGAAAGAGGCAACTTCATTTTTAGGACATATTTGCTATCACAAGGGTTTCAAGCAGTTAACCATATCAGTATAGGGAAGACAGACAATAACTTTGATTGAAAGTCGTTAAGTCATGGGCAATGCAGAATGGTAGCAACTACAACCTTAAAGGTTAATTGAGGGTAGGTTTGAGTGGAGGACTGTTATCTGTTCCAGACAAGGTACCTAAAGAAGAAGAAATTTAACAACAAATTTCAAGACTGTCTCACAGAACAAAAAGAATAGAACATCTCTCTGTGCTAGATTTCGTACTGCGTATAATAAGTGTGCATGTCAAACTTTTGATCTAGTGGGCAACATATTTTTAGGAATTCGAATTCATCATAAGGTGAATCTTAAAAATGTCTTGGTTAGACAAAAGATACAAAGGACAGAAAGTTCACTGATATTGTTTTATTCATCTTCTTTAACATAGATCATGCGATTGAGAACAAGTAAATACCCACTTTCAATGTTAATATTTGTATCAGCCTTCAACACATGTTATTTTGCAACTTCTGATACTTTGGTTGGTTTATTGGGTTTTACTGTTCATACAATGACATATATAGATTTTAAGAGATCTGTTCTAAGATGCACACGTTTCCCTTTTATATAAATATATATGATGGTTTCATTTATAGATCCGTTACAACGATACATTTTATATTTTTCATTGTACAGTAGGAAATCTAGCCAGCTCCGCGAGACTGGACATGCTATAAATAAGGAGTGTGTTATCTCGGTATAAGGCGATTTCTGTAACCCTGCTATGCCCATATAAATATCTTATATATGTTCTTATATTTTTGTTCATAGTATTTTGGGACACGTTACATAAGTTCTTGCATGTCATATTTTCCATTACCATTTTTGTGAAGAAGACTTAACCAGTGAGTGGTGCTGTTAAATGATTGACTCATACATGTTTTAGCGGACTACTCCCAGGCCTGCGCCACTTTTGCTTTCTTCCTCTGTGTATTATTATCTTGCCATGCAGTATATGAATCCTACACATACACACATACACACACACACACAGACACGCACACTCACACACACACAAACAAGACTAATCACATCGTGTTTGAATGGGATTGAAAAAAAAAGCAGACAACCCACCCACTTTCAAAAACAGCTACCCCCACTACCACCTAAAAAAGAAGGCAACATCCCCCTCCCCAAAACAGAATGAATTAAAAACTGACCAAAAGCAAGCACAAGCCAACAAGCAATCAAATAATGAAATTACAATAATAAAACAGCACAACTAAATAAAACCTCCAATATTGCCCAAAGGAGTCCAATCACATAGTTAAGACGAAACAAAACAAAACAAAAACTCAAACAACAACAAACAAACAAATAGATAATGCGCAGTCAAATCTACAAACTTGTAAAAAAAATTCAATCACTCAAAAGTTAGAAATTCAGTCAGAATGATCTGAAGAGTGAAAAGGACATCAAAGAGAAAAAAAACAACAAAAACAAAGAAGAAGAGAAAAAAACGCAAAAACAAATGAAATGAACTCAGCAATTTAAAAGCACATACATCAACACCAAGGAAGCTGTGACCTTTAAGGAAGTAAAAGACGACAATTAAATGCGGCACCAGGAAAAAAAAAATATTGTTGACGGCTAAAGGAGAAAGACAACCACAAAGAACTCAGTCTAATACATGAATTATGATTTGTTTCTTGTATCAACATATTAAAAAAAATAAAAAGTACCTGGCTTTACCGTCACCTGTAGACCAGGTTCATGATAGGCAAGGAACTTTCCATTAGATTTTACAATATATTACAAGCATACGTTTTTAAACGCTTACTGCCTTTTATGGCCGTGAGCCAACGCCTTACTGTGTTTTATAGCCAGCGATCGACATTTTAATAATTGATTGAACACAGCGATCACAGAAGAAGCGCGGTACACTGAACGTAATCCTTAAAAAAAAATGAACAAGGAAAAAGCAAAACCCAAACAAACAAGGCCTACTAAAACGGCCAATAAAGCAAGCCATGAACGTGACGTAGCATCTGTCCACACAATTTACCCCTAACTGGCACCTGGAAAAGAGACAAGGCACTTCCCTGGCCAATTATGAATTGAGTCGACCGAAGAAAAGCATTTATATGCTTTTTATTGGAGAAAACCAGGTCCCATCTTTTTTTTTTCTTTTTTTAAAGGATTTTGGGTGGGGTGGGGTTCAATTTGAAGCTGAGCAGTTTTGATAATTACCTCGAGGGCTCTATTATGATGAACATGACGGAATTTTAGATGCAAACACAACCCGACATGAAGGCCCTACTGGGACTGGCACATTAAATTAAACCATCTCCTAATAATCTTAAGCTCACTTGGCAGGCGAATGATAGGGAGGTAGGAATGTCCCCTTTTTAATCACATCTTAATCCTCGCCAGCGTTTTCCAGTTTAGGTATCGTAATTTATCATACTTAATTTTGTCCTTTCTGACATCTATATAGGGCGAAAAACAACATCAAAATTCAATAAAGGTCAAAACAACCCCTCTCCCCAATAAAACAAAGCAAAACAACCAAAAAACAGAACCAAAACAACAACAACAAATATGTAAACAAAATATTCCGCCCGTACCAAAAACAGCACCAAAAAACCCCCAAACAAACGAAAACCACAATAACAAAAGACAACAAACAAAAACAAACCTACAACTTTTTACGAGGTTTAAAGTGGACGTGTTGAGATACCAATGGAGCCATGCCATCAAACTGACCCGCAACTAGAAACTTAGGCAATCAGACTTATACATTGTACTAGTATCTACAATCAACAGACATGCCGGTGGTGGTTGATCGGTTCCTCATGCTTTCGATCAGTCCATGTTTCGGAGTCTTAGAGTAGAGCGGTAAGGACGACGGGGCTCGATTTACATTCGCTAACTTTCAGCTGTGTTTCATGGGTGATTCCTCTTTTCTCCACACTTTCTCCCTGAGCCTTCCGAAGGCGGCCTCTTGCCTTGGAGATTCAATTGGTGATCTCGGCAGCAATGGCGGTACCATAAACTAGACCACATACATACATACATACATACATACATACATACATACATACATACATACATACATACATACATACATACATAACTACATAACTACATAACTACATACATACATACATACATATATACATACATACATACATACATACATACATACATACATACATACATACATACAT
>JAOWAY010021138.1:0-19098 GCA_028565895.1 Goniobranchus geometricus
GGGTTGGAGAGGGGGGCGTAGGGGTTACAAACAACACAGGCCTACATCTCATTTGTGTCGAATAACACTGCAAGGAGGCAAGCCCACTGCATGGTTATGTGTCGTTGAGAAGTAGGTCAGTCAGTCTTCTTTCAAACTAATGTTTATTGATGGTCAAATTGGGACTACTTTTAACCCAAACCGACAAAAATCACCAACACTCAAGCAAACAAACAAAAAGCCCAACAAACTAACAGACAAACAAAAAACACACCGATGTATATATAAACAAATGGACATGGAAACGTATGAAATGAAATTAGTTTAAAAGGGCCGTAACTCCAAACGTCTTTTACCAAAAAAAAGTCTCGTTGCTGGATGCACCCCTACAACGGGACTCGCCAACAACGGGAAATTATTGATGGTCCCGTTAACCCTGTTGTATCCGAGTTCCACTGTATTCTTAAAATTGTGATGAAAGACGTCAGTAATTGGTGGCTCATCTCTGTGGCCTTGTGGGACCAACATTTAAACATGAGAGTGGGGCGAAACATAGGAACCATTACTTTCATGCAGTGCTTCTCATCTTATCCAGGGACTAACCAAACGTGACATCTCATGCCACAAATACAAGGACAAGTCCTGTCTCGTATTGACACTCAAGGCTTGCATTTCCTATGAAGCAGTTAAAATGAATGACAGGATGACAAGTTCAACGGATTTGCCAAAATCTGTGTGGATGTTTCTGCCACAAGTAGACTGCCTCACTTCGAGAGATGTTGTAGTGCCTCATGATGGCCTGGAAAAGAAAGAAAATGAATATCAATCACACTAATTTAGTGATCCCTATACACACACACATAAAATCCCATAGCTAAACACAAAACAATAACACTCCTAACACAAAAAATAACACTGCTAAAAACACAAAAATTGCAATGCTAAACAAAAAAAACAAAACAAAGCTAAACACAATAAATGACACAGCTCAACACACAAATAAAAATGCTAACACAAAAAAATTACACTGCTCTAAATTAAAATAACATTTGATAAACACCCACAACAATGACACTGCTTTAAACACAAAAAAGTAATACCACAAAACACAAACTCGCTTTCTCCTTTAGATTTTTTTCTTCCTCATATACAATACATATAAAGAGTAAGACTGATTGTCAGTGTGCATGTCTTGTTGAAACTGTCTAACATTCTTTTACTTCTGAGGATACCTGACTTCATAGCATTTTTGAAGTTGTCCAAGCTACTGGTAAATCTGACATAGAGCAGCATGTTGTTCCACTATCTTATACTGTCTGGGATGAGTTAGTGTGAGAGGTGGTGAGTCTGGATGTAAGTAGAGTGTAAATTTAATTACCTGGCTGTCTAGTTTTACCGTGTGTATTGATATGGTATTGGTCCACTTTCACCATTGTTAAATGGTAGGACTTACATTCTAGGTCTCTGTTCTTCCAATGTCATCTATCTCAGGTGTTACCTTTTTTTTTTAAAGATTTGATGAGGGGCTAGCAATCATTAATTACAAATCTCATGCAACATTATTTTAGCCCACGATGGAAGGCTAATTCAGCATCCAAAGAACAAATTATTGATAAAGAATTGAATAATCTTTATTTTCAGCATGAAACATGTAAACGAGATCAGGGCCTTAAGCCAAAGCACTTACTTTCATAAGATGGTATGGATTTGAATGATTTGAATTGAAGAGATGGTTACACTTGTCTATGAAATAATTACCTCAAATCGATGCTTTGTCAATAGCTTACTTGCAAAGTCCTCTGAAAAGAAATTAAAATGAGATATCATGAAGAACAGTATCACAATCACATCACCTCATCTTTGCTATAAGCAGATATTTGCTTCAACTTCATTGGATATATAGGCTGACAAATCGCATACATTTTAATTAGATTGTTCTAAACATTCTCTGACATGTCGGTACCATGATAATCCTAACTACCAAATAATCAATGACCATCTGATAACAGACTAGAACTCCATCACTTTTAACTTCTGCTTCTTTCTTTTCCTCTCATATCACAGCTTTCTTTTGGTTAACTTGTGTGATTGTGTGACTAGTTACAAACTTTATGATTTCAGTCAACACAATATTGAAGAATGGAGGCAATCTGATTTCACAGAAACTTTTAGAACCAAATCCTCAGACAGGGGACTTACTTTTCTTGTGGATGAACTATGTCAACAAAGCGTTAAAAATGGTGTAGTCAGCTACAGAACAAGATGTTTCAACAACACATAATGCAACTTTTAAAAACAGAAGGAAACAGAACTCTTATTCATCACCAAACTTCAAAGAGGAAAAGAGCTAAAACAGGTGGGGACTTTTGATTACACTTTCTATAGATACAATTACTGTTGAGCCCTACCAGGATGAAAATGTCTTCCCTTTGGAGGTGACGGCTGAAATTCCTGAGACTGAGGTATATGGACATGATGTGGTTGTAATCTTTGGTCATCTGTTACAGTAGCCTCTGCAGTGGATGAGCCTTGGCCTTGATCTTCTCTTTCACCTTGTACCCTAATCTCTTTGACAATCCACTTGTCTACATCATCCTTGTCTGCGAGGGATGAGCTGCTGGTGGAGTTTGGATCTTTTGCTGTGCACCTGATGGAGGGGTTGTCTGTCTTGAATGAAAATACTTCGAAGACTCCGTTAGATTCAAGGGGTACATCCTCCTCTGTCACCGCATTAGTATGCAAAGTTCTGCCAACACTGTTTTCACTTCCGCTAAGACACGTAGCACCAACAGTTTCAGGAAAAGAATGTCTGTGTCTTTCAGAAACCTCTGATGTCACTTGTGATGTGCTGGTAGTACTTTTCTCCTTTGCAAATTCAATATTTGGTTTCTCTGAGAAAGGAAAAGAACAGAAGAGAAACATAAAGGGAAACACAACCAAAGTCTGTAGATGAAAATTCTCACCTTACAATGATTGTCTATTAGAGACATTCCCGTAACTAATATAGGCCTAGTGATACTCCCCGTACCATATGTACCCATTCTATGTAACACGCCATTGAGTATCTTTTTAATGGATGGATATAGTTCTACAGAAAATGATTACTGTAATTATTTTAATTTTTTATTTGTCCACAAATCATCCAAGACAACCAATCATCCCCCCCCTTCTACACACCCTCACCACACACAGTTCAGAGCATTTATTCACAGTAAAATCATAATACAGTTTCAATAAGGACAAATCAAATCAAATCAGAGGGTCTGTAACCAAACAAATTACAGGAGAGACCGGTTATCCTGCCTTTCCCGCTATACCACAAACTTTTTTCTAGGATGGTACAACTGCAATGCAAAAGTCACGGGGATGCTTTTTATGGACAACACACTTTAATGGAAATGATTATTAGGATTTTGTGAAAGCTCCAGTTCTCCCACTCCTCTGTGCTCTAAAACAGCAAATGGTCTCCATCTTTGCTGCTTATGGAGGCAGAGCGTAGGAGCAGTAAAACGAGACTAAACACTCCAGCTAATGGCAGTATGAAAGGCGTGTTCAGGCGCTTTTGAGAGACAATGTCATGATCTTCTCCAAAATTGATATACAAATCAAGGCACCACCCATATCTAAATCATTCATTTAAAAAAATTGTAACACAGTTAAAATATAAACCCAATCTACTGAAATTTAAATTTACTCGCATGCTCTTGATGAACACATAAAAATACCAAAATGGATCTTTTGGTCGAAAATTAAGATTCCAGGTCACCCCCGCCCTAACATTCAAAAGAAATAACTTCAAATTCCATCAATTCATCACTCAAAATAAATCGATTCAAATGTGAGTACTTCTAGATAACTAACCTCGTAAAATCATATAAATTGCTGTAATCTAGTGGTTCTGACGAGTAACATTTATTACCAAAGCGACTACATCTAGATTTGTCCACTATAAATTCATCAAGCAATTTTAACCTACAAAGATCTTTTTATGAAAATTAAGAAACATTACGCACTGCATCTTTTCAAACTGAAAATATTAATTCTTCACATAGGAAGCAATACAGTGATAACACATTGCAGCTAAGCGGTCAGTCTGCACACTGGGCAAGAAGGCGTGGCGGGCTGAAAGTCATAAGTGCGTGAGGTTGTAAAGGAAGATCTTGATTTTACTAATTTTAGATCAATCTAGATCTAGGTTTAGATATGGAGGCAGATACTAGTCTACTGAAAGACTCACAGAATAAGTAGCAAACAGAACTACGAATTACTACTTTGATATGTCACATCAACACTCGATTTCCGGAAACCCACTAGGTCATTTTGTCATACCAACAGCAAGCCATTCTGTGTTTCCAATGACTTCACAATGCGGCCACGGCTAATGCCAACATATAATGGATTTAATTAAGTCTTGAAAGAGGCTGGTCGAGATTTTGATGAACATGCATCGTAAACCAAAATCTTCCCAAACTGTTAAAGAGGGAGAAATGGGACTCTTGTATTATTTTAGTGTCTTTTACGCCGCCCCCCCCCTTTTATTTAGTTTTCCTTTATTTAATATTGGCATTAGGTTCAAAGGCGCACCTCTCCATTTGAGTACAAAATTCTCATCGTAGATTCAATCTTAAGCTAGAATGATCATATAAAGTGTGTTTTAGATTGAGAGTCCAGCTGATGTATAAAGCCACTAAGCATTGGCTTAGATGGCTCTTTTCTTTTTTTCACCCTTCTCAGCTATCAGGCTATTCACGTTTTGGTACTCAATCGAATAGAAATAACAATTAAATGCTTGCGTCCTATGTTGCTGTTGTTTTAAATTGTTCGGTGCTAAATACCAATATTAAAAGGAAAAAATCCAAAATTCCTTTATTATTAGTTAAAGGCCACCATTTAAACATACAAGAGCTGTAGAGACAACTTTATGAAATATTGCACCTCAATTGAGCAACACTATGATGTTAAATGTTATTCTCCCACTGGCCGATTCTTCTATCACTCCCCTTACCCAGCTATTTGATCTCTTTACATGTCCAAAGATCTATTTATATAATTTTGAAATCTTGGAATTTAATAATTATACATATTTTCTTGGTTTTAAAAAAGGTATACTGAAAGTGACCTTTAGACAACACACATACATTTTATTGTATGCCATTCCTTTTCATTCATGAAAAGGAATAATACCGGAAATCACCCTTTAGATGCTATGCTTCTACCAAGTTCATCTTTGTTCAGTCAAACCAAGTTGTATCTTAGCTTCTCTACAAATCATATTTCTTGCCGAGAGTCATAATGGATTTGTCGAAATGGCATTACTGAGTTATTGAAATAATTATCTTAGGCGCGTTTGGTAAATCTGCGCGTTTGATCAATCGCGCAAGGCTTTCTGTAAATTTATAGAATGCGCGACGATTGATCAATTGTTGCGCATTCCGTTGATTGATAGATTACCCAGCGCGTTCTGTCAAGCACAACAGCCTAGATCTCAGCTTATCTAATTTTCTACTACTACTACTTAGAATCATCTCACGTCGCCATTTCAGATGGTAGACATTTTGTTTATGTCGGAAGTCGAGACATAAACAGAAGTTAATGGCTATTACTCCGTACACTTAAATTATAGTCTATTGAGTCAATTGTGTCTAAAAGCCCAACTTATCTTCTTGGTTAGTGGATAGTCTCTGGTCATTGGTGACGTGCAGGTGGTTGACGTTATTTTAAAATTAAAATGTTTTCGTTGTTGTACAACAGCAAAATTATGTTTACAAAGAAAATTTTAAAAACCTCTTCCTACAAAATTAGTGCTCTTCAAACACATGAGCATTTGTTGTGATTGATAGAAGGCGCTGGGCAATCTATCAATTAACGGAATGCGCAACAATTGCTCAATTGTCGCACATTCTATAAATTTACAGAAAGTGTTGCGCGATTGATCAAATGCGCAGATTTACCAAATGCACCTAACAATATTAAGAGCTAGTTCTGAAACAGCTGTCAATCGCACTGACCTAGCCTTGACCTGCCAATACTCACCACCTACCGTCATACAGATGTGAGTTGAGACCAAAGTGGTTAGTAGGGGGTCATAGACTGAAAGCCACTAAATTTCCTCCAAGCACTATACAAATTTCGACAACAGGCCTTTTCCAAACAAATATCTTCTAAACTCCATGTGGAGTATACAGAGATGCAGCCATTTTACAGACTAAACCAAGGACTCCTGGGTTGTTAATAACTAACCCTAAACAGCTTTCAGAAAAGACCATGGTATAAGTGAGTGTCTTCAGGTACCATGTTAGAAGGACAAAAGAAAATTGCAGATGTTGAATGAGTCCGGAACACGTTTTGTGGCGGCACACTATGGGGTTTTCTGTAGATATCTATTCTGTGGTAAATCTATCACTTGATGATGAACAGACTTCTGCAGCCAGGATGCGAATGATGGAGAAAGGTGCTACATTCCTTGATGCAGGATAGTGGCAGATGTTTCTGGTATAAGAATGGAATTCATTGTCATGCTCTCAACCCCACCTCCTATTTTTTAAAATACATTTTATCAGATATGCAAGTCTTGAGAGTGACACTTTATGTGTTGACTAGCAGTTAAGTTAGGGTTGAAGTACTTGTAGGCCTAACCACCTACTCCTCATATCACTCAATGGTGGTGGGGGTGTTGAACAAAAAGATTTATCGATCGACATCAGCATTCTATTGTTTATATTGTTGCCACTGTGCATTAGCAAAGCTTAGATATGTAAATCCACATCAAACTTGGAACTAAATGCATCATTATATTATGTGATTCTGGTTACAAGAGGGTCCAAGTTTCTGCTAAGATATGTCAGTGTTAAAAGCTGTAAATCTACCTATTCTTATTTATTTTGCTTTGCGCCAAATATCCTATTCCCGGACAAAAAAGTTAATAGACGACCGAAACCTTAACACTTAACCTAACAGGATTTTTTTCTGACTCTCCATCCCCCATTACCAAGTTTTTTTCCAGATCTGACACTGCCAAATGATCAGCAAAAAATATTCATTAAAAATTCATTTCTCAACCAAT
Source organism: Goniobranchus geometricus (assembly GCA_028565895.1). Lineage (NCBI taxonomy): Eukaryota > Metazoa > Mollusca > Gastropoda > Nudibranchia > Chromodorididae > Goniobranchus > Goniobranchus geometricus. Next base: position 7,043 of record JAOWAY010021138.1, read on the forward strand.
TGACTTTAAAATTTCACATCATATTGATGAATACCTGCAGTTTAATAAAAACATCTTTTAAACAAATAAAATAATAACGGCTTTTTGTGTTTAAGCCCTAAAAATGGTTACCTGGTAGGTATGAGGTTTTGTAGGTCTAGATCAGGTACAGGGCTAAGCTAGATCTAGTATCCTCTTCAGCATACTTCTTAGTAAGATTCAACATCAGAATCTGAAACCTCCTTGAATGATAAATCAGAATCAGTATCAGATGTGCTGTTTTCTGATATTAAATTTCCCATGAAATCAAGTTTGCCTTCATCAAGATTTCATCTTTGAGAGGACATCCTTGAAAGCACAGGCAGTTTGAGTACATGTATAAATGTTTACTTTCTAGCTCTATTTTATTATCTAGACACTTGTAGCAGTTCAAGCAGTCTCTTACTGTCATCGTATGTTTCTACTTTCACTTTGAGGGGGCAAGAGAGACCACTGTAAGAAAAGAATTATACCCTAAAAGAGGTGCATTGCGTTGAGGGCATTTGAGAGGATTGGTGATACCCGCAGTAAGCGTTTTTGAGCGGATTGGTAGATTAAGTGTTAAGCCATGAAGGGCTTTTCACCAACAAAATAATGCAAGCCAGAATGTCAGGAAGTCATAGGCAAAGGCTTTCCATTTTGTCTTTTAACATGAAAGAAATCATTTTTCTAAACTTTGATGATGGAAGTCCTGAGTATTTTAACATGAATTCATATAATAAAATGTTTGAAAATTACTTTCAATCAACATGGAAATAAATAAAGGAAGATACGGAATGAAACCCTTACCACTGATCATTGATCTGAGAAACAAAAAATTTCTATCATCTTATTCTTATGTGGAAAAGACAGAACTTTAAAATAGTGTTTAATATCGTCAGAAGATACAGTGGTGCAAATTTGGAGGAAACGGAGAATTTGAGTATCAAGTGGATGGTTTGGCACAAACTTGACTTGGACTTGGCAGGTGATTTACAGTAGTCCTTTTCAAGCCTGATCAGCTCATACGGCCCTGAGCTTATCCTGGTTTCTATAGCATTAATCCGACAGTGACAGACCTTATCCATCAAGCAGAATAGCATGCTTGTCTATCACAGAGTACTTTTCCAGCCAAAACTGTGGCCACTTCATCTGGGCCGAGTGAAGCAACAGGGGTAAACTTTCTTGCTTTAGGAAAAAACTCACGAGTCCCTAGCGAGAATTGAACCTACTGCTTTTCGGTCCACAGTTCAATGCTTCACCACTGGGCTACAGAGTCCCAGGTAATTTATGGCCAATCAAAAGGGCTAAGAAAAGCTCAGAAAACTGGAAACGACGTTGTGGGGTAAGGTGCCGTTTTAATAGCCATGCCAGATCAGGAGATTGAATTCATTCCAAGAAGCTGCCAGTATATCCACAGAGAGCTAGACTAGACCTCAGGAAGCATTCGTTTATCCTACGCACTGTATAGAATAGCTCACCTGACCAAGGAACAAGTGCCTAAAACTAAAATGTCAATACCTTTAAAAACGGGCATGACTGGTACTGACAAGACCAAGAAATCTATGACTAACGGGCAGGATTAATCTATGAGAGGACAGCCTTCACACCAAGCGATTCTTGCGTCCAGCAGAGAGGAACCTTCAGATCCTGGGCTGAAAAACTGTTCTAAGTGACGCTAAACGAGTAACAATCTTTTTTTTGGTTTTAATGAGCAGTGTGACAATAACCAACAGTGCAGGGGAAGAAAACAAAAGTGAGGCTATGCATGATAAGTTGGTGATGAACTTTTGTTTTAGAGCTAACTTGGGTTGGCAACAACGGGAAAAATGAAGCACGCCAAATGACACTGGGAAGGGAAACAAAATCATCAAAATAGAAAGATTAAATTTCTTAAATTCTGAGTTTCGGTACATTTTCAGCACAACTTTTGGCATACACCCATTTCTAGTAGATACGTATAACAAGGAAAATATTATGGGTTTTATCGCCTCACCTCTTCTGCTCCTTCCTCTAACTCTGTCCCGTTGGATGGCTCGCAAATTGCCGAAATAACTGGCAGCTGTGATATGGATTCGGCCTTGTCAAAGTCCACATTGTGCCAATCTACGGATGAGTTAAAACCTTTGTAATCCCTGCGTTGCCAGTGTGAGGTGCTCTCCTCTTGACTAAAATAAATGTTTTTAAGCCACTTCACCTGAAAAAGGGGGAAGAAAAAGGAAAAATGTTGAATATGAAATGAATTGTGGTGCTATTCCTGATTCAATTTAGATGTAGATGTGAATAACATTAGTAAGGCAACAACTCATTATCATAAGGCAACTGTTGATATATTTGGGACAGCTGAAAATTACTGCTGTTAAGATGAAGCCCCTTATCTTGAGGTGAATGTATAAAGGCATCAAACATAAGAAGAAGAAGAAGAAGAAGAAGAAGAAGAAGAAGAAGAAGAAGAAGAAGAAGAAGGAGGAGGAGGAGGGGGAGGAGGAGGAGGAGGAGAAGGAGAATGGGGTTCATTTATACAGGGCAAAATCCCCAAAACTGGCTCGAAGCGCTGTACAAGAATGTTCATCAATCAACATTGGCAATCTGTCTTTCCCTTTCTCTATCTCAACAATCCTCCATAACACACACGAACACACGCACACACACGCATTCTGACAACAGCAACAGCAGCACAATTGTAGTATTTTACAAACATACATGGAAAATCATACCACAAGAACTTCAAAATATAGTCAATACATAAGAGCGTATGTTAAACCTCAATGAATTGCTTGAAACAAAATATTTTCAAATGTTGCTTGAATTGGACGTCTGTCCTTACGCCATGAATGTCAAATGGAATCAAGTGCCATATTTTTGGAGCAGTAAATAAACTTGACCTTCACATTTCTTGGATGTACTATTTATTTTACTTTGAGAGAATTATTATTGCTTGTTCTTAATGACGAGATGGTTTGTAACAATGTAGCAAGTTGGATAGATACTGTGGAGCTGTCCCATTTATGGATTTGTAGCAAAGAACTCATCAAGATAGTGAAGATGTAGTGAAGATTACATCTATTTCCATAAAAAAGATTCCCAACTTGAGAATTCCTATGCATCATGTAGGCCTACAGAAAAAAAGAACCTTTCACAGACGAAGATATATATAGCGTAATCCACTCCAGATGCTTAAGAAAATGTATATGATGTCACTATTCTAATAAAAATACAAAGAGCCAGGGAGAAAACAATAAGAGGAGATCAATGGTAAAGAAAGATGAGGAAGGGAATTGGTGCCGACAGTGCCAGAAGAGCATGTGTATATTATCATACCTATGTAGGCACTGTTCTGGACTTTAGAGTAGATCTAATAGCTAGAACTTGACCGATGCACCAACTAGAAGAGTAGGTAGACCACCAGCATCAAAGTTCATTTTTTCAAATAGGGAGCATGTCGATACAGTGGATTTAGCCAAAAAGAAGTCAATAAAAGAAAAATTATGAAGGAAAGATAGAGAAAAATATTCCATAATTGGAAAACATGCTGATAAGCGAAAATGTTGATAAAGTGCTTGTCGATATAAACGTGAATAACAATGTATTTTTGACAATAAAGCTTATTTTTGCTTTTAATTGATAATATATTTATTTTCCTCACAAATTAAGCTGTGGATTCCGAAGAAATTACTTTAATAGATTCAACTTGATTACAGCAATTGAGCTGAACTCAATTTAGATCCGTCTGTTTAATACAGATTGGTATTCTACTCTTTTTTCTTTTCCACCCATTGTGGAACAATAAGTCGTACATGATAGGCTCTCACACAATGTTCCATCATCTATCAAAAGAAGAGAGAGAGCCAAAGTCCACAACTAATAAGTTCATGGAGATAAAAATAATTTAAAATCTGTCAATGCAATGAAATGATGAACTCTATGTCCATAGAAGCTTTTTAAAAAATTTACTAAGAGCTCAACATGTCATATTAATCAATGTTGCAATTTTAATGCCACCCATAGTTCATGGCTGCAATATGCTCCTGAATGTGCAATAATAGCCTGTCTAAAGATAAGATGGCTGGTCAGGATGCAGACTCCACGATGAAGTCTCTGAAAATAATCCAAAAAGGCACTGCACAAGTCCTCAACTTGAGTGGGGACAATGAAGAAACCGCATTCTGTTTCCAAACATGTACAGTCTATGAACCAAAACTTTCCATGAATGAATTTATCTCGCCTCAGTCTTTGAGCAAACACAAAGTGATCTTGAATATGTTTCCGTACATTTGCAAAATATATAAAATTTCATTCAAAATGTCACAATCTAGCTTCTGAAAATGGATTTTGTTACGTTTTTGTTTTGTATCAGGTTCTTTTTAGGGCAGGGACGTGAAAGGGAGGGGGTGTTTGGGGATGTGGTTGTTGTTGCTGTTTTTTTTTAACCTTCCCAGTTTTCCAATGCACCTTTTACTATTTGTAATGCAATTTTAATCCCTATGAAGCAAAATTTATATTACAATATGTCGTCAATATGTGTCATCAATATGTGTCAGAGGAAGCATCACAATCTAAGACGTGTGCAGTCCTTGAATTTGGGGTGTGAGGAAGAGTTTGAACGCTTTGTCTTTGGGTCATTCATCCTGATCCACTTCAGTGGGGAATTTTTACACTATATTAAAGGAAGTTGTCTCGAAATCAGATTTGTTTAGAAGTAAAAGAATAGCCAATGAAATTGCAAGTTATTTCAAGTTCATATGTAGAGTACATTTGTTATCAACCATCCAATGGGAGCTTGCGACTTTGGGAATAACGTGTTTATAATGAAAGTAGGCCATGAAGGCCTTGACATTGAACCCCCCTTCCGGTAAAATCGTAAGCTTTAAAAGGTTAAATCAGAAAAGGTCATTTTCAACAGTCAGCTTGATATTGTATAAATTTTTCATCTGGAAAATTAAATTGTTCTCACCTGCCTTGCACCAACTACACCAGGAATGATGACTCGGAGGGGAAAGCCATGGTCCCTGGGAATCAGTTCATCATTCATCTCATACGCTATGATGATATCATTTTTTAACATAATGGCTAGCTCCAAGGGGATGGATGCACCATAGGGAGAATTATCGGGTTGTTTGTCTAGCCCCTCAAACACTATATAGTTGCAGTCCACCTTCTCTATGTTGATCCCTTGAGCCATCAGAAGGTCATTCAAGGTTACTCCTGTCCATTTCGCATTACTGATTGCAGAACTTCCCCAGTTGAGTCCCCTCACAGGCTTAATGCTCACCATTTCACTGCGGCGGTTGCCAGCGCATTGAGTAACTGCAGTGACACTCCTCTTTTGAAATTTTTTCTTCAGGTCATCCACAGTAACATTGACTGTTTTTTTACCAACTCTTAAATCAAGGGTATGTTTCTTCTCGTCAACAACAGGCACTGGTAAGTGGTTTCGTACAAAGAACAGATGATTGGGTGTGATGAAGGTGTCGGTCAACATTTGGTTTGGTGGCTCAGCGTTAAAAGGTTTCTTTGAGCTTGGAATAAGTAGCATTGACCTTTCTGGTTCATCTTTATAAGGATCATCAGCGTCGGTTATTGACTCATCTTTATCAACTTCTGTAATATTGCCAATACGTAACGTCTCCAATATCTCATAAACCTCGTCATTTTTATGCACAGAATAAATGTTCCAGAATGGCTCCATTGACTTGCCAGAAGCCATGAGGATCTTTTTGCCTCCAGGATGTTGCTTCATGTACTCGGTGATGTCGTAGACTCCGTTTTTATAGGTGACCCAAATGCCCTTTTCTTTAGAATCGTGAGCTGCAACATCTTTTAACGTATAAGTGGGAAGCCCAGGTTTCAACTTCCCAGGCTCATGGACGTTCTCGGCAGCAAGAACCTTTCCTATCGTTATGGCAGGCCTTCTGATAAAGTGGTTAGCTGCCGTCCCATTTTTCTCAGCTTGTTTGGAGTAGAAGGACTTGAGACACAGTCCACCTGCAAGACGCAAAGAAAAAAAAAAAAAAAGAATTCCAAGTAAGGACTTGCTCTATGATTCAAAATTATAACGTGTGTGGGAGATAGTATGTATTAAATGGGGTAAAGAGAATCTTGAGTCTTGTAATATGTATGAAAAAGACAATTTTTGGTAGGAAAAGCTTTCAGTGTTGTGAATGAATCAACTTAAGCCTTTATATCAAATGATGGCTGTACTTTGAAAAGCATAATGAGCAAAGCTAACGCACATAAATTCCAGTTACCTGAGTGAATTGACGGAGCATATGAAACTTCAAAGAAAAATTGTGAAGTTTACAGGTTTAAAAAGCGTCGTAGTTATGAACAGAATGTGTAAATTCTATTTTGCTTTCAAATTTTTTAAAAGAAGAATTATTTACAGGGGTAGCCCATAAAGTGTAAAAGATGGATTGGGGAAATGGGACCTAAAGCAGCAGTTTCAAGCATCCTGTTCAAAATGATGATGACAAACTACGTTCTGGCAAAGCCTACAATCCTATTGGATGAGTTAGTCGGTGCTAAGGCTATTGGTGGCATCAATGGAACAGGAATGAAAGCCGAAGGATGATTCTTTCTCTACAGATATCTTGACAATGTGTGGAATGGGATCTTGTGATAATGGCCTACTGTGTGAAAATTACATGTGAAAACTTTGTAAAATTCATTTAATTGATTGAATTTTGCCCTTATAATGCATTCGTTGTCTAGGATGCTTTGCTTGTACATGTATTGTACATTCTGGTGCTTTCTTTACAATGAAGGAGATAAGTTCTTTTCACACTTTTGTTGTGATTTATTGATTGCAGTGATTACCTATAAAGAAGTGATTGTGATAGGAATGGGCTGTGATGTTGTGTTTGTCAAGGATGCTGTCTTATTGTTAACACACAGGCCCTGACTGAGGGATAAAGGGTTCAAATTGGAGATTAACTAAATCTTACTCAAATGAAGAAACCTCCTGACAACTCAACTGTCTTTCTCCTCATGTGTATCAAGCATTATCACGAAAGTCTGAAAAAATTGAATTCTTTCCTTGGGCTCTTCAGCCCTTATCTAGTTATTGCCAAAAGCACGTAAGGACTGAGACACACTTCTGCAGTCTTCTTCCGATTGTATAGTTAGTTGCGTGTCTAAATTGGTCAACAACTGCCCTAGGATTCACTGATGTTTTAAGACTATTCCTAAGAAAATATACGGCTATTCTATTTCTTTCAATGGTTAAAATTGGTTGATGAAGCCTTCTGGAATGGAGACACATTTTGCTTGAGGCCATGACCATAGTTTCAAAACACCTGCCATTATGTTTCATGGTTCTCAAAGACAGGGTATGGCATCTGCTGCGTCCCTTTTTGCCATGTCGGACTTTTTTTGAAAGAAACCCCAAAGATGGGTAAGCGCCTTATAATGCCCCACATATCCATAAATTTTGGACACAAAATCATATTACCCCCCAAAAGTAACACTTTTTTTTTTCCCATCCCATATTATCAAATGCGGAAGCTCCTCTATTTGAGACTGTAGAATTGATAAATGCATGTCTTTACATTTTTATATAGGCAAGCCCTATCCGTACACATGTACGAATAGTCCAAAACCCCGCCTTTACATATTCGTACACACACGCATACTGATGGGAATAAAGATAGTACCAGTATAGAACTAAATTAAGTTCTAGATATATATATAGATTCCATCATCTTTACTCCCTGATTGGGTCGGTGTAGTGTCAACAGATCTTGGAGGATGTAGGCCTATAGTGTCCAGGTCAAGATCTAGAACTTGAAGTAGAAGAATACGCAACGCACACATCCGATAGGCACGTACAGCTCGATCTAGATCCAGCTTCTCCTCAGTGGTCAATGAAGTCCCGTGGGTTAAGCCCTGCTCTTTATTCTCAAAATTTTCATGGAATAGCTCATTAGATATTATTAGAAACAGGAAACCAAGAATCTGATGGTTCGTTGCTTTCTTGATTGACTTATTGTAACTCTTCTTCCACTTCCAGTTAATTCTCAAGATCAAATTGCTGGTCATTCTCAGAATATGGGTTTCAAGAAGAAAGTGTTGTTATGGTAGCAATAGTGAAGAAAATGAAGAAAGACCAATTGGAAATAAAAGGGCAGGGGAGGAGGGGGGGACTACAATAATGCATTTCCGATATAATATAATTTGTAATATAAGCCTGCATAATTAGAATTTGTGATTTATCTTTTTGGTTTCCTGTTTCTAATGTAAACAACTCTAGTGAGAACAACCAAACTCTTCCTTGAAAAGTTCGAGAATGAAGCGCATGACTTAACCACGTGACTTCATTGACCAATGAGAAGTTGGTCGATGCCTACTAACTAGTAGGGAACTTGGAGATCGTTTGCATGTTCAAATTAAGAGTAATAAGAGCATGAGAGCCTGTCTGTCTCTCTATCAACTATCAGCATCAATTATCATCTCTTGAGCACTACTCATTTCCTACCCAGACTTCAGAATTGCATTAGCGTATAATGCACATTTGCTAGCCTCAAACGGGAACAGTATACAAGACCAATGCAATTCATTAGTGTACGGATAGGTCAAAACAGTGTTTCAGGCTATTTGTACATGTCTACGAATAGTCACTTCGATAGAAGAAAGAAAACAAATGGGACGAGTTCGAAAAGATGTTGAAAGACAGTCTAGGATAGTAGAAAGGAATTACATAACTCTGCAGGTACAAAAGGACTACAAAAGAATGAACAAAAGCCATTTTGGTGAAATATAGATTTTGAAAACAAGCCAATGTCAGGATGCCTCTCCTGAATAATGATGGGAAGTTGGGAGTCTTGCTTTATGAAGTACTGTAATTGAACTTTTGTCATAGATTTTGTGTTTCTGTCCACCTTATCAATCCTTTTTTAGTTGAAATTGTAATCAGAGTTCAGTGTATGATATTTCTTCGATGCTATTTTATAGTATATTGAAACTGATATTCTCCTAATGATGCTAGCTATGCGTCTACAAAAGATTTTCCATATGTTTGATTTTTGCTTAGTTCGTTTGGAGGAGTTAGTTTTGGATTTTTTCTGGTTTGTTTGTTGTTGTTTTTTGTGGGCCTTTTTTGTGGGGGGAGGAGGGAGCTGGTAAGTTATTATTAAAAGACAATCACTGTCTCAAAATAACAGGCAAAATTACAGGCTTAGTTTCTGTGTTTTTCTTTGGCACTTCTTTTCTCATCTGAAAATCTATTTCTGCTTCATTTGTTTTCTCTTTTTGACTAGCCTTTCAACTCCAATTTTCCATTGATGATGAGATTACCTCATATTTCTACTTCTTCTTCTTCCTTTTTCTTCTTCCTTTAAGATCAAAGCTTTTTCTTTGAAGACTAAGGTGATCTGTGCAATGTGCGTTCTGAAAACAACTGAGGAATAGGAAACTTTATTCTACAGTGCTATGACACGAAACAAAAGAATTGTTCATCCTGATAATTATGATATAGCATTTGAAGAAAAAAAAGATGTTCAAATTATTGTATCAGTAGGGGCCTAAATCATCAACAAACAAATTGTCCCTCTATTTTGCAATTCAGCCTTAGCGCATACACAAAAAAAAAACATGAATTAATTAAATCTTAGCATCAGATTTTCTCTATTTGATTCTTTTCAATTAGTTCGTTACACATGTTCAGTGTGGAAAAATATGTAAGGCTGTTGAACTCACCCCAAAGACAGGACAGGAAATGTGACATTTCAGGTCTTAACCCTTCGTCAGATACCTAACAAATACATGTAAACGAAATGGGTTAACTAACAATGTTGAAGAGAAAATTAACAATTGTAGAGATTTTTGCATACTGACAATGAGAATTGACAAGAGTAAATGTTAATGATAATACTATTGATATGATAAAAATTTGTGGGAATATAACTTGCGACAATCATATTCAAGGATTTGATATGAATCCCATATGATATGAATGAAGATATGAATCTTTTCACTGAAGAAAAGGTGACATACTCGGTATATGTTTGTTATCTAAGTCAAGTCTCGCCATTAATCTTACTATCCATTACTATTATATCATTCGATTGCTTGAGTTGATGCTAAGGAAAGTGGATAAGGTATTTAAATATAATTGTTTACAAATCAATTTCAAGTATTGATCTGGCAATGCCTTTTGATCTTTCCTTTGTTAAGAAAAGGTGATAGTCTTGTTATGTTTTTATTATTATCTAAGTCAAGTTTTAGATATTGCCATTACTGTTACAAATATAATGCTATTTCATTACATGAGATGCTTGATATATGGTCTTGATATAAGGTCTCCTTTAAATGATATACTGCAGGCCTACCTTGAGTTTGGATAACAGAATAGCAGTAGATTAGTTTTATACACATTATTATTATTACAAGTCCCTCATTACTGTGAAGCTTCTTTTCCTTTTCTCTTTTCTTTTGTTTTGCACTCAACTTTTCATATTATATTGCAAATTTTACTCTCTTTTGTGCTTTCCATTTTATTGTAATATCGATGAATAAATCTACCCAGGTATATTTTTTTTCTTCAAAATAAATTTATGTTGTTTTGTCACCAATGTACATGGAAGAATAAAGATCAGAACCAGGGTGTCTGTATCTTAATGTATATGGCAATGACTGTGTGTGTTTGTAAGAGAGAGAGAGAGAGAGAGAGAGACAGAGACAGAGACAGAGACAGAGACAGAGACAGACAGACAGACAGACAGACAGACAGACATGGGGTGATAGGGGGAACAGAGGGTGAAAAGTAGATAGAAATATATCAGTTACAACTTACTTTGGCAATATTATATTTTACTTAACCTGAATAACTCAGCAGGATGTGATGCTGTGATTTTAGCTTTGATCAAACAAACACTCAAGTTGTCATGTCTAAAATTTCAAGCATGATGAAACAAACATGGATTGCGTTAAAACTAATGCTTTAAATAAAAACATGGCATCCTAACAAATACTCCATAAGTGGAGAGATAATGTGAAGGCAATATATGTCTAGCACTGAGAGAAAAAAGAAAGAAAGAAAGAAAAAGAACAAAAAGGAAAAAAAGAAAATCCACAGCATTGAAATCTTGGGACATGTAATAGATTAAACCAAACTCAGTCTGAAGCTCTATAAAGAGTAGTCTTTTTTTTAGCCAGATCGGCCTATAGGGCTGGAGCTACTGGTTTCTGTAGCATGAAGCAGGCAATGACATAATCCATCCCTCTCTGAAGTGAGTAGGATGCTAGTCTATTGAAGAGCACTCTCCAGCCTATGTCGAAGGATACAACAAGGGTAAAATTTCCTGCTTATAGAAAAAATGCATGTGTCCAGGGCGAGAATAAAACCTGCTGCCTCTCACTCTCATTTTGCTTGCGATTTCTTTACATGTGAGCAACAGTGCCCCTTTGAAGCTCTACAAGTGAATTGTTATTGTGTACTTTTCAGAATTTCCCAACATAAAATAAGTAAAATGGGAGATTAGTGGCCAAACTCTCTCCTGTGATGACACTGGGCCATCAGGAAAGATTTTGTGTGGTTTTTATCTTCATAATCCATTACTTGGTAAATCACAATTAATGAAGTAAAGATGCTGCATATATCGACGGTTTTAGTTCTGGCGAGATTGGACTTGATCAGATCAGAATGCTTACATGAGAGAGAATATCAGGCTGGCAAATTCAGAAAGGAAGTGAGAAAGTCTAAATTGACTTGGTATAATTGATTGATTGACCATAATTGGATAAGAACAGAAAAGGCTGATTGCCTCTTTTCATTCTAGTCCAATGAAAACTAAAGGAGAGACACATTGTACATAGATGAGAACTTACTATGATACTTGATTAAATTTTAAAAGTAAATCAGAATTTTTTTTCAAATATATGTATACGTGATATATGATATATAGTTAATTGATAGAGCAATTACATCACTGAAATCTTCTAAATTATTATTTAATCAGAAGAAAAACCAATAAGCTTAAATATACCATGTACGGAGTGGAAACCACATGGAAGTAGAAGACCGGGTCGCCCCAAAAGAAGATGGAGCGAAGACATAGTGGGCT
>JAOWAY010021139.1:0-12382 GCA_028565895.1 Goniobranchus geometricus
GGGCCTGGGCTTAAACACTTCTTTACAATCTGATGAGGGTGGATACTATCAGGCTCAGTACCAACAAAATTAAATATTAGATTCAATTTGGATTCAGTTCGCGCATGTGGTGTGAAAAGATATTTTGGCGCGATTTTGGTTGTCACACCTCTTTCCCTGTTTTTCATTAGCATACGTAAGTCTGATGAACTCTTTCAGTCCCGTCTACTTTATCTCTTTCTATACGTAAACATCACTACTCTCCCGAACTATCTCTGCCCTGTTCTGGTGTCTATCTTTACAGAATTATAGCCATGGAATCCCATTCTAATCCAAACCCACCCAAACCCACTCCCAACACCGATTCCTTCAATGTTAATTTTACCCTTCCAAAATTGCCTCCTGGAGGCGCATTTGACGAGACTACCATGATAAGTTTATTCTCTCAATTTATGCACTCCATCGTAACGGCATCTAAGTCACCTCAGGAGCAGGTCGCCGGTCAGATGGACAATACTACCGCGGCCTCTACAACGACATCTGTGAATGTTAATGAGAATGACAATGAACGTGTCGATATGGATGCCTCTACAAAGGCTGAGCTGCAAGATTGCAACGGAAATTCTGTTGTTGCAGAGGAGGAGAGATCATCATCTACGCAGGAGGGGAGTTCATGTAGTACATTATATGACAGTGAGATAAACTTTAAACATCCGAGTCTCCTTGAAAACTACAACGCCCAGAGGCGTGAGGAACGCAGATACAAACGCGCTCGTGTTCCGGCGCTGGCTGGGGACAATGATAACGTTGAACAGACAGCGAACTACTCAGAAAATAACAAAAGATGCAATGGGTTAGATCAACTTTATTGCAAAGATGGTGACAATGGTGAGGCTGACAATAATGATGATGATGGTGATGAATCACGTTTCCGTCCCAATCTGAGGAAGAGGACCAGGAAGATAGACAATGATGATGCTGATGATGAATCCGTGTATGATGCGCCTCCAAAAAGAGCTAACCGTGACGGGGAGGATGTTGAAATACATCCGAATACACTCAATAATACTCTCCAAAGTATTGTATCAGGTGAAGAAGCTTCGACCCCCGACGCTAGCATCACTGACGGGACATGGAGGACAGTCGGGCTGAGGGACGAAGAACGTCGTACAGACCTGATTCCCAATCATTTTGACCAAGAAAAACAGGATAGGCAGAATAATGTATCTTGGGGCGAACTTCCAGAACTCAATGCTCCATCCGATGACTGTCATCGGGAACATGAAGGTGACCAGGAGGCTAATCACGAAGGTCAGGAAGAAGAACATTTTTCTTCTGTTAAGGTCAGACCGATGCGACCTCAGCGCGCTCGTAGAGGGATAACCAGAAGGGGTGCGTCTACTCGTTCAAATTACGGATCGAATTCACGCTGGAGACGAATAGTTGCCGATGAGAATACAAGTTCTGATATTGTAATATCCGATGATGATGATGCAGAAGGAGCATCTGACCTTACCCAAACTCATAACGGTACACAACCCTTTGACCGATCTTGCAGCACTGATAAACCTGATCATGGACCTAATGACCACATACACCAACCGTATAACACTGATACTCAGGTTGGTGATATGGTACCATCACAGGATGGACAAAGAGACCCATTAACAGACTCGACTGAGGACAACATTGCTGATTACTCTGATGATGAAGACCTTCCGGAAGTTCCTTTCCCAATGAGAAAAGACCTCAAGTCACATTACAACCCCCCAGCCTCACCCGTCTCTCAATGTGACGACGATGATGATGACAGAATTGATCCGGATGAGACTCAACGATACAACCATGGGAGTGTAGAGGAGGAAGAGGACGTAGTTGAGGAGGAGGAGGATGAGGAGATATTGGAGTATGAAGATGAAACCGTGTCTGAACAGAACGAGCGCGATATGGAAAGGGGAGATTCAGACCCGGAGGATGAGACACCTGAGGAGGTTCGTCGGAGACGTGTGATATTTAGGAGACGAGACAGAGAGGAGGAGGAAAATCCAAATGGCAACAACGACCCCCCAAACTTCCTCAATGATGGGTCCTCAACTGACCACATGCACTATGATGATGCAGATGACTATGACTGTTATATTGTTGAGGATGAATATTATGAAGAGGAGGAGGCGGAGGACGAGGAGATGACAGGAGATCGATTGGGAAAGAGGAGAGATTATGGGGATCGAGCTGGAGATGACGGTGATGATGATGACGAGGAAAGGGACAGAGAAGAAGAATATCAAGACGAATACGAAGAGGAGGAGGAACCGAGGGATGGGTACCGAGGTACGTTTATAGACACACACGTCCACCGAGCGGGACAATACACCAAATTTAAATACACAGACACAGATGGTAACCAAGCTGGTATAACTATCCACCCCGGAGGCACTCTGATCCTAAGAAAGGCCAGAATTATGTTCTTTCAAAGGAACGAGGCCCCGCAGGACCCAAAAGACAAGGAGAGCAGATGTCATGAGCCACCTGAGTGGCGACCTGCAAACATAAGTATCACCGGTCCAGCCCCACGCACAGTCATAATGGAGGACAAAGCCACCGACCCAATTGACACAATTGACCCACCTACGACTGTCCCAACAAATGTACCATCATCGCCTGCACCGACGGAGGGCGCTATCATTGATCTGGATTTGGAGGATGTAGATGATGAGGATGCTTCCAACTTAGTTATTGACGAGACTCCGATGGCTCTTAACGCATCTCCTGTCTACACCTCAACACCCCTGGTAGCCAACACACACCAGCCCTCAATCCCACTCCCACATCCAAATTCCCCATCAAATCCATCCCCTCCCAACCCACCCACACCACTTGTATCCGCTACTACGACCCCCGTGTCACCTTGTGTTGCCGGACCGTCCACATCGTCGTCCAGAGCGGAAGTGACATCAACCGAGGACGATGAACAAACAGCCACTGCAACTGAATTTGATGGCGAACTGAGGGAGATGTTTGAACGCTTCTTCTCAGACGACACTCCAGCACCGTCGCCTACCCATATTGACCTGACTTCAGCAGTCAGCGAGGACCTAACTACAACTCTGAATGTCATTCTAAAGCAGATGGACTTGAAAAAAGCCTTTCTGACCAAGGTTGGTACATTTCTTTTAACCCCCTGGAGTCCAGGTATCTAGATATTCTTTATCTGTCATTTCAGGTTGATTGGGGATCCGGGTGAGTTATATTTCATTCATTCACTGCTAGCAATCTGTTGTGTATACAACAATGTGTTCATAGCTTAATTTAGGTTTATTGGAATATCCAGTGATCTCTTTGTTCAGAATATTGCTCTCCCTTTGAATATTACATACCTTTCATAAGCTAATGTGACGTCATCTCTGCTCTGTTATAATATGTTTCTTAACATGTAATTAATGAGTAATAAGAATTGTTACTTGTCTTTTAGTTATGTCATGCCTGCACATACTAACCAAGTATTGACATGTAGGCCTATTCTATGATGTCACATTACCTCCGTACATTCTGTGAATACATTGTCTGACTCATGCATACTGTTCGGCCTTGTTATTTTGCTCGCTGCTCATGGCACCACATACATGAACCTATAAATATATAACACAATCAATCATATTCAGGATTGTTTTGTTTCACGTGTCTTATGATGTCATATATATTGTGTCCTCAGATGGTCTCCACTATTATCTTGATCTTCAACCGCATGAACGGCTATGCTAAGAACAAATGTATCTTCACAAACCAGGCCAAGTTGGTGATGGTCTTTCAACAGTGTCTCATGCAGTTCCTGGCCGTCACCATGCAGTCATCTGGAGTGACAGACAAGATCATGGCAAACGGTATGAACGAAGTAATAAAGCTGACCCTCAACAAAATCATACGACCACAGGACGCACCAATTGACCTGGAAAGCTTTCGGGAGTTTGTGAACAACACACTGACCCAGGCCAGAGAGATGCTAAAAAAACTTATCAAGGATCCAACGGTCACTGACGAGAATCCTCCCAACAAGCTTGTGAGGCCAAGAGACCTAACAGGTAAATACAACAGCCACAATACAATACAATTATCAATAAACTAATAGTCTAAGTTCTTTTTCAGGACATAACACCTTTATTTTATTCCACAGGTTTGCATTTTTGGAGAACGAAAAATAATTAATTGTCTGTGTATTATTTTTTAACCAGAGATGCTGACAGTCCTCGAAGACGTTCTGAGATCAAATCAACGAGTCATCAGGGACGCCGCTTGTTCTACTAACAAGACAGCCTATCCACTCGCGTCACATATGTTGTCAACTGTGTTGCTGGTCATGGCGAGAGACATCTTTGACCTGGGTGCAGAGATTCGTTTCTCATTAAAGAAAGAACCTACGGTAATCATGTCACCTGAGCTGAAGAAGGTCATTGGTACCATCGCAAGCACCCTGTACGTTGTTGGCGTCGATGGCATTCTCGTGGATCTTGCAAGAATTGGCGAACGTGGGACACATAAATACACACTTGAAACAAACAATTAGATTCGTCCTGCCCGTGATCTCACCGATATCTAGTAACTAATATGTAAGTATATATATCCACGGAGAGAGACTGTATTGACTCGACTCACTGGCTACTGCGCGCTATTGATGTTGTAAAAAATTCACAATAAATGTATCACATTCGTAAGAGATTTGTCACTTTGTTGTCTCTGTTGTAAAACGAGGTATATGAGGTATGGACGATTGGTTAATATCTACTGTTTTTTATGTATGTCTTCCTCCATTGATGTCTGTGACAAAGTGTGACGAATAAATGAATTACACACAGCAGTCCATTCTTTCGCTGAAAATCTGGATCTGACAAACTGTATAAATTGACTTGCTCTGAATATGGCAGTCTCTTTTGACACCTTGTCCGTTGGTAGGTAGGGACACACTTCATGAATCTTTGTCAAGTACTCGTTAATCCTGCAATTTCTGTCTCTCTCCCTTTTCAGATGTCGGTCAATAGATGCCCTGCTTCTCTTCGTCTTCTTTAGCCCACTTGGGCCGTTTGATTTTGAGTCGCGACCACTATTCGACTCATATTGAGTAGACTGATCGACCACAGGAGAAAATTTCTGTACATCATAGCCTGGGGGGGTCACGGGTTGATTTTCATCCATTTTTTACACCACTGCACAGAATGTTGATTGCACGATCACAATATCCAGGGGGAGTTAAGCTACGCACTGCTGCTACTGTTAGTTTCTCTCATACGAATAAATGTCACAACTAAAAGTGTCAGAGCAGCCAGAGTTGTCACAGATGCAATTACGATGATGGTGATGTAGATTGGGTCTTCACACCACTCATCTGAGTCAGCATTCATTGACGTTTTAACTTCTATGGAATCTGGCGATGTTTTCTCATCCGGATCCGGTTTTGCCGTTGAGGTTGTCGTTGTCGGTACTGTAGTAGCGATGGTGGTTGTTGTAAGGGTTTCTACATCGGTTTGCGCCTTGACTGGGCTCAGCAGACAGGTTGCGAGAAAGGCAAGGAGTAGCAAGACGCCACTCGTCTTGATGACGTATGTGGTCATAATAGCGTGCGCAGTCGGTCAGAAGCAATCGATCAATACGAGCCAAGGTAGGATATCAGGGTCGTCAAGGGATATGAAAAGATAATGGTTAACAAGAACAAGAAGTCAATGATTGTAATATTCCTCTCACGCCTATGCACACATTCTAAAAGCTAACTATGGTATTCTGTTGTGTCACTGGGGATTCCCAATCCTAACCTTTCATGGGTCTGTAAATTAGGACGTCACTCCGTCACCCACCCCACCACACAGGCATAGGCTACGAGAATATTTTGATCAACAAAGCCAGTTCCTTCGACCCCATAACCCCATTATCATCTGTCCCGTTCCAACCGGTTCAGGGCGGATTGGTTGTGTTTCCCACTGTCTGGTCTGTAACCTACTATGAAATCATGGAAAATTTTGAGATCTTGAGCAAGGGAAGAAACCAGTCCCACCACACGCGCGCAGCAATGCAGCTCTCCTTTCCCACATCACGTGTACACGTGTATAGACTAGGCCTAGTGCCGGTTGGCAACCGCTCGCCACTGTTGCAAGGATAGGCCCTAGATTCTGTGTTGAATCAGACCAACATGGTTAACTTATGCGTCACAAATTACACTTACCCGAGGTGAGGATGATGATGAGGCTGAGCGGCCTCAACGTGTGTAAGTGTGTAGCCTAATCTCAGAATCTCAGGTCGGGTCTAGGCCTATGTAGCCTATGCACAGCAATTCGTAAATTAAGCCACTGTCTCTCCTCGGAGAGAATCCAAGGCAAACTGAGACATTCTCCCACCATGTGTGGGTTGAGAACCGGGAACTGTCAGAGGTCAGTCACACAACACGCACAATAGGGTTTACCCCCATTCTCGTCATCATTCGGTGGCTGGCACATGCCCAAAAGGGATGGGCGGAAGGGCGGATGTGAGAGACCGGATGAGAACACAGGAAGTGCAACAGATATCCCATGGTATACACACACCACCACACACACCAAATATAGAACTAACACTTGAGGTTATGCTTGTTGGTTTGTTAGAAGGGGTAGAGTGTTCAGATCTGTGTCGGTTTCCATAACAATAACACATGATATACCGTACATCAGGACATCAGGTCAATGGCCTCATCCACAGACTTACGCATTGAGGCCGTGGTGGCCTTGCTCTCATTGATCTGGCGCTGTGCCTCTGTGCCTGAGCGTTCGTCTGGTGTCGATGTCCCTCTGCTCAGTAAAGCTGTTTTCCATTGGTCACCTGTACACACCCGATTCTCGCGTGAGAGTCTCTTTCTGTGTTCTGTGTTTCGTCTTATGGGTCGGGGCTACCTTCACTGACATCATTTCTTTCTGCTGTCACCGCTCTCAGCTTCGCCTCAACCCACGTACCGTTCGAAATCATCCGCAACCTTCTTCCTGGCGGAGGTGCGGAGGTCCACGCAAACTTATCAAGTCTGGACCTTCTTTGAAGTACGGTAGAGGTTTACTCCAGAAACACCATTGACCCCCAATGGTGTCAAACCGCTCCATGGCACGGGTAGGATGCATCGATCGGCCAGAGTAGCAGAGTCTGCAGGCTGTTGATCTCTCTCCGTAGTTTCTACCATAGGCCTACATGGCGTACAGTTGTATGAGTTCTATCATACATGGCGTACAGCCAGTACAATACCGTCACGTTGAGCACCCCTCCTCCACGGTCCATCCAGGGGAGCCCTATCCGTACACATGTACAAATAGTTCAAACCCCTGTCTTCACATTCGTACACACACTAATCAAGATCTAGACTGGATATATCTAGATATTACCTTCCTGATTGGGTCAGTGTCAACAGAACTTGGAGGATGTAGGCCTATGCACTCTAGTGCCCAAGATTTAGATACACACAACGAAACATCCAATCTAGGCCTAAGTGGGAGATCGGTTCCATGCTCGCGGCTCACAATAGAACACCAAGAGCCTGTCTGTCTGTCTCTCATTAACACACTCACACATATCAAGCATCATCTCTTGAGCGCTCATTATTACAGACATCACACCTAGATACGCAAGAGACATAACAACATAACATTTCTTTTTATTTTTTAGTACCGGTATCTTTATTCTTTTTCACTCAACACTGCTTCAATAATTTGCATACATGCAGTTAGCAACGTCCACCATACATTCCACATGGCTGATGCCACCTCTGCGCTTGACTTCTCCCCAGTCCGACCCACGCAAGGTGATATAGCATCCGGGGTGGATGACCTATTGAGGATAAGGGGCTGCAAGAATGCCGGGTTAGATCCAAGTAAGGTACATCGTCTCGATAATGTTTTTCTTGGGTCGTTGTACGTAATCGTGGCAGGGGTTTTGACTATATACAAGGCAACCTGCCGGGACTGGTCACCTCTAACTGATATGGTCTGTTTGCATCCGTCGTCATAATCGAGTCGAATCCGTAGTCCAGGGGGGGATGGCATCTGTTTGAACACCTCATTATCCACATAGCGAATAAATTGCATCACAGAGTCTTTTTCCAGTGCCACATTGTCACTCGTGGTCAGGGAATAAGGTTTGGCCACGGCGTGCCGAGACGGGCTCAGTATCTCTCTTGTAGTCACGTGGACACAGGACACGGGTTTGATCTTGGAATATCTGTGATGAGCCACAGGGTCGTCAAAGTCAACCCCTCTGGCTAGGGTGGCCCTCACCATAAAAGCGGTAATGTCATGAGTGTGACTGCAACACCTAACCCGTGATGGGTCGAGGAGAAGATACTCAGTCTTTGGTGGGGAACAGGATGTACCTGATTTGTCTAAAATCAAATGTGGTTTACACACACAGGTAGACGAGCCTTTGGTATTGGAGCATATTGAGGTCTGTTGATCGCAACCCCCATAGTCATCCTGCTCGCATTCGTTGATATCTACACACTCCCTTGTGGTTGGGTCAAGTTCATAGCCGTTGTCGCATTTGGGGGCACATTTGTACCCTCCGTAGGTGTTTATGCAGGGTAGCCCCCCACACACGTTTGGGTCCTCGCACTCGTCCACGTCTTCACATACAGTGTCGTTGACCAGCTTCAGACCATCGAAACAGAGAATGTTTATCTTGCATTGACCAGCTTCATCAGCATATTCGGGCCGGCACGAGCACCCGTAGACATTAGGGTGTTTCTGTTCACAGTAGCTCGACTCTATGTCACATGTCTGGTCGACATCGCCACTTATCCACTTACAGTTGTCGGCGCTCCCCACCTTGTGGCACTTGCTGGCGCCCTTCGGAACCCTAGGGTCAGTGGGCGCATAAGCGAATTTGATACTATCAATGTTGTGGAACATTACAGACGTAGCCGGCCCGGAGATACTAATTCGCTGAATAGCCAAGTCGGCAGTGTACCACACCAGCACTCCGTTCGAATAGCATTTGCTCCCCACTCTACTCCCCCCACTCAATTTGTCAATTTCGTAGCTCAAATCCTCAACAATGCCCATCTGAGGGGATGTTGTGTATGGCAAGACAGGTGTAACGAGGTCAGGGTCCCTCAGATTATACCGGTCATCCTCACAGGCGAGTGTCTCTGAATAAGCACCGTCTTTCTCGCTGATATACATCTCCATGTCGACGGTAATAGCATTGCGAGCTAGAGAATTGAAGTCAGGCGTGTCCATTAGTGGCTTAATAAAACGCAAGACCCTTTTGTGTGACCTCCCGTTAACATTGCACACAACCTCAGGTGGGGTGAACACGTCTGCCATGACGCATAGAGGCGGGTTAACTCCGTTAGATATGTCGATACGTCCATCTGCGCAGGTCTCTCTCTGGTGAGGTGGTGTGACGGTGGTGACGTTCTGAGATCTACACCAGAATGTGCCTTTGATATTTTGACACGTTGATGTTGCTAAGTCACACGTGTGTGTACCTTCGGCACACTCATCGATATCCACACAGGTTATTCCGCTGTTCCGGTAGCCATTTTCACAAATGCAGTTGTATTCACCACTGTCCACAATACGACAGAATGAGTTATCCTGACACGTGTGTCCAGTGTATCGTTCACATACATTACCTAGAGTTGCTTCAAAGGTTGTGCACCCCGCCTGCAGTACTATCTCTCCGCGGGGGTCTAGCGGGTAGGCCACAGAGCGTTCAGACTTATCCGCAGGGAATTTCAACGCTCCAATTATCGCATGTGTCCACAACTTAATATCGGGTCTGTCCATATCTGGCTCAATGGCGTACCAAAACCTGATACCGTCAGAGGCGCATTGGGCTCCGTCGCCATCGTTTATGTTGTAGGCGGTATCGTTGAGGGTTGTAGATTTAGTGCAATAGGTCGGTTTATTGGTTTGTGGGTCACGTAAACGAGTCGTAAATTTGGTGTCCCTCTCCACTAAAGACACCACGACAGAGTTTGGAGGTTCTATTTCTTCAAATAGGAGTTCACGGACGATGATGTTACCTCTTTTACAGACAGTCTCCTTGGGTATGGTAACGTCATGCATATCAACGTCATCGGGGTCCAGTGGCATCCCTGACACGGGTTTGAACTCATTGGGGGCACAGGTCACCCCTGGGAGGGAGGTGTAAAGCGGGGTGTAGTAACCATCCAGGCAATAGCATTTAGGAGCGCTATTTACCTCACGACATTCCGATTTGCCCGCTTCGCAGACATCTCCGTTGTTCCTGTAGCAGACAGACTGCGGTCTGATTGTGACACAATTGGCTGAACCAGATACACTTGGTAAGGGTGTCACGGACGAATTGAGCTTATATTCCAGGGGTAGCCCCACACGTACTATGTCATAGTTTCCGGCTGCAGGGTGCCAGAACCGTATCTTGGTTCGCGAACACTGTATACCGGTGACAAATTCCGGTTCAAAGTAAGATGGCAGATCGTCTGTCTCGCACAAAACTTTTCGCTGCATTTTTGGATAGTCTACAGAGAAATATCTGTCCTGCCATAAGGTGTACTTGGGTTGCATAAGAATCTCCTCCGTACCATCCGTTTGAATCAAGTAAGAGTGTAACCTTGGCGGCGTGGAGAGGTGTGAAATGTCCAGTGTTCGTACGTAAATGCTTAGTCTCATGCGTGTCAGGGATATTTCCTGACGACAGATTCTCTCCGATGGTATAATGGGTAGTACAGGGCCAACGTGAGGTGGTAGAGGTGGTAAGGTTGTAGTTGACACCGTTGTTGTCGAGGACGTTGTTGTTGATTCGGTTGTTGTTGCTGTGACTGGTTCTGTGGTAGTCGGTTTATCAACACATCTGAAACTTCCCTCATTGTTTACACAGTCTTTCGTTACCCCGTCACAGGTATGCGTACTGGTAGCACACTCGTCTATGTCTTCACACGCATAATCAAGCTTGTCCGTGCCGGGGGGTGAAGGTTTCCCGTACCCTTCCTTGCAAATGCACAGCGGCTTTCTTTGTTGTCTACCACAGACCGACACCCTACGATTACACTTCAGACCGTTCGTCCTGTAACAAAGAGAGTCAAGTCTATTTATCCGGCGACATCGTCGTAACACGTGGCCAGTCTCTGATAGGGTAGACATGTCTATCAAGGGTGACTTGATAGGAATTTCGATGGCAGTTCCAGGATATTCACCCGGGAGTTGTCTGAAAATTTTTATAAACTCATAGTCGTCCCCCCCGTAGGGGTACCAAATCCTAATCTGGCCTTTCGCGCACTGAACACCTGTCTTTGACCGAGGTTGGTACAGGTTGGGCAAATGGCTTAACTGACAACTCACAGTGTCAATCATATCAGAGTAATCAACAGAATAAAGTACATCTGGGTGAAACATCCACGTAAATTTAGGTGATTTAAGTTCCTCTTGTTTGCCATTCTTCTTAACTAACACCGCTTGAATCTCATCGACATTGTTACGGATGTTAAATGTTCTCGTCACTAACGACAGGCTTCCGAATTTACCCCTACACATCCGTTCAGGCGGAATCTTTGGGGGTTCAAGTGACTCAATGCCGGTTGATAAGGAAATAACACAGCACAGCAGGAGAATAGGCCTACTCCACTTCATGATGAGTTAGGCGAGGGTGGTTGTATTGTATCCGTTGAGTGACAGGTGTATCGCGGCAAGCAGACTGGTGTAAACTACAGGATCTGTGGTTTTAATAGTCAGCCCAAATTGTGTGAGTGTGCGCGCGCACACCACCGGATGTGGAGTGTAGGGGTGTGTGAAGGGTGGGTGTACAGTTGTACATCCTGGTCCGTAGGCCTAGACTAGGCATGATAAACATCTGTACATAATATTTACAAAATGTTGTCGGATAGTTTCAACTAGATCCATCTCAAAGGCGCCCTTTTCTGTCCGCCTTTTTCCGCCTTTTTCTGTCGGAGAATGTTAGGCCTGTGTCCTCAAACGGGGACCTCCGGTGAACATACCTTCTTTCTGGACCTGGACTGAAAACCGGTTTCTTTGGTGGATGTTTGAATTTTGGCACAGGGTCTCGCAACAGAAGGCTTTGCAGACCGCCTTCCAGCCCACCTCGAATGTTACTAGGATCAGATACGTCAACCCATCCGTGGCCCGAACTGAGAAGAAATTTACGTGGCTGCTGTGGCTGCTGTGGCTGCACAGGGGGTGGGTGAAATGCGCTGACCAGTCCTTTGTTGGGGATGGCAACGGGTAACGGGTCCTCATTTACGACCATATTGTCTTTGTTGTCTCTCTCATAATCCTGTATAAAGGCCAGAGCGTCTCTGAATAGACACTCCTGAGCCTCCCTACCATTCCTTAACCCTTTCCTGCCTAGAGTTTCTGGCCCGGTAACGTGTATAAACTACCAATTTGCAGCAAGACCCGTGTTTGTC
>JAOWAY010021250.1:0-12379 GCA_028565895.1 Goniobranchus geometricus
TCTCTCTCTCTCTCTCTCTCTCTCTCTCTCTCTCTCTCTCTCTCTCTCTCTCTCTCTCTCTCTCTCTCTCTCTCGTCAAGATAAGAGAAATGTGAGGCTGAAAAATGTCGATTTACAGGATGTCAACTGTCTAGTATAGAAGTGCCATATAGAGAAAAGTTTGGGAATTCCAAATCAAGTGGACTTAAACTGAAAGTCGAGTTAATCGACGTCAAGATATCTGAACTCGACTATATTATGAACAGCTAAACCTTCCCTTAAAAGAGATGTCTCAAAAAGGTTTCAATAGGTAGGACCCACAGTATAATCCGCTTATATCAAAAAATTCAATAAATAAAAATAAATCCAAAGAGAAAAAAACAAGGGGAGATCACTAGTACAGAAGTAGAGGTAGGGTGATGGTCTCAGTGGTGCGAGAACACATGATGTGTGAGGCACTGTATTGTACTCAGGTCTTGTGTCTAATGTGTAGCCTTAGAACCTGGCTGATATTAGTGATATGATAAGAATTATGTCGATAGAGCAGAGCAGGCCCCCAAAAAAGTCGATATAAGAGAAGTGTTAAGTGACATATTGAAGGAAAAATTCTCTGATATATGAAACGTCGATGAAGCGGCTATCGATAGAAGCGGATAATACTAATACTGTACTTCAACAGTTTTTAGAAAAGCAAGCCTTCAAACTATCAAAGACAACAAATGAAGGGTAGGCTAAATGAAATTCCCATCACTTTACGGTTAAGTTCAGCCACAGACTGTCATTGTGTAATAAAGCTATCAAAATACAAAATGACTTTTAAAAATATATATATAAGAAAACAGTCATCCATTTATAACTTTTAGGAATGTAATGGAAATCCAGATATAATGGTGCTTCTATTACACCCTTTTTTGTTTATAGTATATAGGAGGCCTCTGTAACTCAGTGGTTAAGCCTTGGCCTACTGACAAGTGAAAATGGCTGGAAAAGTACTTTGCAATTGACAATCATCCTATTCAAAGAGTTATGGATATGTCTGCTTCATATTATAGACACCGTGATAAGCTATAACCCAATGAGCCGATTCAGCTTGAAAAGAAATTTTTGGGTTTGTTTACTGATGTGTAGGTATGATTAAATATTTCTGGTGTAGCAGATCTTACAACCCTTCTTTCTGTTATCATGCCGCAATCAGACTTCTGCTATAATGCCGCAATCAGACTTCTTCTGCTATAATGCCGCAATCAGACTTCTTTCTGTTATCATGCCGCAATCAGACTTCTTTGTGTTATGTCCCAATCAGACTTCTGTCTGTTAAGTGTCAGCATGCCACAATCAGACTTCTTTCTGCTATAGCACCGCAATCAGACTTCTTTCTGCTACAATGCCGCTATCAAACCTCTTCCGGCTATAATGCCGCAATCAGGCTTCTTCATGTTATCGTGCCGCAATCAGACTTCTTTCTGCTATAATGCTACAATCAGACTTCTTTCCGTTATAACTAATATCATACTGCAATCAGACCTCTTTCCGCTATAATGACGGAATCAGACTTCTTTCTGTTACCATGACGGAATCAGACTTCTTTTTGCTATAATGCCGCAATCAGACTTCTTTCTGTTATCATGCCGGAATCAAATGCCGCAATCAGACTTCTCTCAGCTATAATGCCAAAATCAGACTTCTTTCTGTTACCATGCCGGAATCAAATGCCGCAATCAGACTTCTTTCTGTTATCATGCTGGAATCAGACTTCTCTCAGCTATATTGCCGCAATCAGATTTCTTTCTGTTATCATGCCGCAATCAGACTTCTCTCAGCTATAATGGTGCAATCATACTTCTTTCTGTTATCGTGCCGCAATCAGAATTCTTCCTGTTATTGTTATAATCATAATGCCGCAATCCAAATTTTTTTTTTGATGCCACAATCAGAGAGCTATGCCATGAACAGGATCGGTTTCAGTGTTACTGAAGGGATAATTAATGATTTGGGGAAATGTCAGATGTTGGTCCATGGTCCTAAGCACATATGCTAAACCTCTTGTGCCTCTCCTCTGAGTTTTTTATCAACCCTTTCTTCAGCCAAGGTAACACCACTTTACTTTATGATACACTTTACTCCCCATGATAAACTACAGAAATTATGTAAACTGCTCTGGTGTAGTCGACACCTGCAATGACTATTCTGCCTCGCCCTGACTTACCACTCATCTTCTTCGCATCTTTGTTGTTGATATTAATGCTTGTTTCTTTATTTGGCTGTTTTCAACTACAAAAGTCATCTCAGCACCCATGGAAAACAAAAGACTAATTAGGACGAAAGGCTGGTTAAAAAACGAGAGAGAGCAAAGGTGAGCAGAAAAGATTTTCAGATCAGGAGAGGTAAGTACCACATAAACGGTACAGGCATTTAAAAAAAGATAATAGTTATCGTAATAAATATGTCACATGTGGTAAACTAAAGGGTTTTAGTTATGGTAATATTATAGAGAGATAATTTACAGACAAAAAAATATCATCTCTCTAAAAAAAAACCATAACAATGGCAATAAGCCCCACCCAAGACTGCCTACCGCCCTTTGTGTATAAAAGTACTTAGTCCACTCAGATAGCAAGTAACTCTGATAGTATTTTTATGTCGTGCAATGCACACAAATGGGGAATGGCCACGTAATAATGCCTTCTTCCCTCCTCCAAGCAAAACTAACCCCCATCCTAGGTTCACAAAAAAGAACCCGACAGAAGATGACAGATGAGAGAGGAAACTCTCACTCGACCCTTGGCAGCCTCTTACTGGCAACAGGCCCTTTCTGTAATGACAATGTCTCAGTTAAGGACCTCTGGACCTATACAAGGTATTGATAATTTGTTTGACCAATGAAAATAAAAGCCATAATTTTTTTTTTCCGTTACACTATTACAAAGAAAAACCCCTGATTACATCTGTGCATACCGATCCGATGGCCTTGTGGTAGAGCGTCCACTCAGCATTATGAGAAAATTCTAAGACTGGTCGGCCCAGTGTCAGTATAAGGTGACTGGGTGAGTCATTCGAGTTGTGCTATACCTTATGGCTCATGTGTGGCAGCACAGAAACATGTCGAACTAGCACCGTCGTTGATATAACCTATGATGTTGAAAAGTGATGTTAAACCCACAAAATAACAAATAACAATAACATTACAGTGCAGCCCACTCACGATGACATCAGAAACAGTGACATTCCACTTATACTGTCCCTGTGGAAATATGCTATTTTTCTCTCCAAAATGCTCTTCAAATATGCCCCTAAAAAATGCTAAAAAAGAAAAGCTGCAAAACATAAGTAAAATATGCATCCAATATGTCACTTTGCATCACTACAAACTACTTTTTAAAGCTTAAAATTAATAGAGCAAATATTGGAGAATAGAAAATTTAAAAAAGGGGAATGGTATTTTCTTAAAAGGCCAACATTAAGCCGAGCGGCAAACTTTCGCATACACAAGGAGGTATTATAATAGCTCCAAAAAATCTTTCAACTTACGTTGTTATGAATGCCACCGCTTTCTGCAAAGTAACTAGCCAAAAAAATTATAGGTAAAAAAAACTATTGGGGGGAAAAAATCAAACTTGAAATTACAAAAAAAATGTGCTGATTTGATTTTTGCGGGAAGGCAGAATATGCGGCCACATAAAATGTGGTGTGGTGGTATATTTCCGCAGCGAAAGCTTATAGCGATGCCACTTCAGAGTCCCTTTTTTTCTGTACATATCATGTGTGAAGAAATCACATGTATAGCAACATGAAATTTGATGATTTCACTTAGAGCGACACCCAGACTTGGTCAGAATCATCAATATTAAGTCGAAATACTGAAAAACCTTGATTGTGACAAATACAATTCAACGCTCCCAGGCTATCACAGCCAATGAGATCCACTGACAGACTCCCACATCTCCAAACCTCCAACCATGGTCGTTAATAGGAGCACACATTAATTTATAATTACATGTATTATTGACCTTGCTTCATGCCTGTGCATTGTTGTCTTTCTCACATTATCCTTCCTTCATTTAATACTGATTGGATTTAGCATTATTCAGTCACAGTGAGATAAATTTGCCATTCACAGCAATGTTGCTGTAGTATAAATGGGTTACACTGTAGGCTACTGGGGAAAAAAAATCAGAAGGGAAGAAAAAATTGTTGAGGACCCATTCATGTCATGAAATGCATCAAATCTGGCCACTGTGTGCTATAATTATTCTTTTGCTAGAACGCTTGAACATTCACAAAACCTTTTACTTTTTTACGTATGTATATTAATTTATGAGATTTATATGAGCATTTCACACCCCTACATTTATTTATCCAATATTCAAAGCAATAGGTAAGGCTAATACTACTACTATTTCCAGTATACCCTCGCCACTACAATAGTGATAACATTGTAGGTTCACACTGCAGCATTGTTCCATCATATCAGTCATGATATCCTTTAAATTGAAACCTATGCGCCAGACAATTTGACTATTTTAACTTCTACATATACCATGTAATCAGAAACGAGAAAACGGCTCTCGTAGCATCAATGCTGCAAGGTAAAATAGACGACCAGAGAAAGAGAGGAAGACCATCAACCTTTCATCATATCATCCTGCATTGTCTCCTTGAGGCAGACAAGAACTAGAATTTTGAGAGGCTTATCTACACTCATCTATCCTTTACTAAAAGGTAAGCTGTCTTTTAGCTTTTGCATTAATAGTACATCAATGTGAAATGGAGTTTTTGTGAAAAATCGAGTTCTCAGATCATAATCAGCTAAATGTACAGCACATATGTATCACTGTCTGTGTTATCTTTGCTTAAAAAATCCACTCAAAACCAAAGAGAGGAATGAGGGGAAACAATGGTAAAAACAACAACACTGTGGAAAAGATTGGGACCCTTCAAGTAACATCCTGTCAGGAAATAAATGCAATACCAGTCAACAGCTTCATAGATTACATCAGCATGTAAAAGAGATCAGTGACCTGAGGATGGGTGAAATTGCACAGAAAAGCAGGAACAGAGAGGTCTGGAAGCAAGTTGCAAGGACATCAAGTGTGGCAACTAACCGACCATGATGATGCTGATACTGATAGGTGGCAGGTACCATATGGCAGAAGAGAACTTTTCTTCTAAAAGGTCAAAGGTTCTACCAGGTTGAAAGTGTAAAATCTTTCTTGGTCAAGAGGCTTCAATCAGTATATCATACAACCAACGTTAAACGTGATGGAACATGCTATGACATGCTGAATTACACATGTGTTCTAATCATTTAGAATAAACTTTTTGATCTTTGCCGTAAACACTGTATCCTTCTTTTAAAGCTCTTGTTCAGAAAGCTAGGCCTAAGGATGGAGATATCTTGGTGAACATTGCAACACAGAGCTAGATCCAGGCCTGGCAATGTTACAATACAGATCTGGATCTAGGCCTAGCCAACTTTGGGAATGGAAGAGATTCATATTCATCAGAGCCTCTTGTGTAGTTGGTGAAGACAAGCTTTTTAATTATTGAAGTGCACATAGGCATAGGTCTTACACATCGCGAGGCCTACACTGGTCCCATTTCCTCACAAAAACACACACACACACAGGCTGCATCACACAAGAACACAATCACCAGAAATACCAAGGTCACACTAGGCCTAGCCTCAAGGCCATCTTGAAATAGGCCTGTCAACTCCAGGAACTTTGTATTTAAATGCCGGGTAGATAAAGAAGTCAATTGTACGCCATACAAGTTCAGCTTTGCACACTACATTTTCTCTCTTTCAGTACTGGTAATAGTAATAAATCTAAATGTAACTGCACAAATGAAACAGCAGCATTCTTCTCAAGATCACTCAAAGCTGAGTTAAGCCGCAGGTTCTCACATAATAACAGCGCAGAAAACTTTCCACTTAGCTCTACATAATGACCCACGTTAAGTAGAACCTAGGGGGAATTCTAGCTCATGTTTAACTTATTTGAACAAAGGCCATGAACTGGACATAGGAATAGGCAGAGATGCCAACCTTGGCAAGTGGCCGATAGGGAGATTGATCAAATTTCATAGAGATTTGAGAACTGTTAGGGAGAGTTTTACAACATCACAGTATTATTATGCAGAGCTCTAATCGAGATGTTGACTCAACGACAGTGCAATTAAGAATGAATCTAAAGACAAAGGTAAAGGAAAGGAAAGGCCTCGAAGCCAGAACCGTACTCTATTACTTACGCTAGTCAATTAACAAAATTCAAATGGTTTCCATGCATTCCATGGAGATGGCATGCGCAGTGGCGGCTCCTGGCACTTTTTTCTAAGTGTTCAAATCCAAATGAAGTTTGGTAGCCATCCCTTCATTATGCACATCTCCCACAGCCTATCAAAACAGGGAACATTACAATAAATAATAATTCTGTCAATTGTACATTTGTAATATAAAAATGCATGACCCTTTTTACGAGGAGAAAAAGACCCAGTAAAATTGCATTAACACGATTGTGAATGCTCACCTTATTTGAAAATAAAACCCATGCGTCTGGTTTTGGCTGTAGCAAAATTTTTAATGACTTTGTCATTGAAACCATCATCCATTACCAATTCCTTTTATGAATGGACTAACTGTGGGTGCGTTCCCACACACATCAAACAACAGGCACGCACTGATACAGTCACAACCATGGGCTAAATTTAGTAAATAGTTAAAAAAGATTCTTTCACACATAGGGGACGTGGAGGATGGCAGAGGGCATAAAGTAGTCAACTTCCAAGAACCTACTCTGCAATGGGCCTCCTATCCTATAAGCTTAGCTATAAGACAACGAGATGGTACAACACCCAGGCTTCCAAAAAAATAGTACTACACTGTATCACACTTCCAGTTCCTCTCCCCCATTTCCCAATCCTCCTCATGTGAACGTTGCGTGCGAGCCAGCAAAGTCAGCCTGTGGCCTTTCGTCGACCTTCTGCTTGTGTTCCTGAACGCTATTCTTTATTTAATACTAGGTCTAGATCTAGTGCACATGACAAATGACATGATGACATGCTTAGTTTTGCAAATAGCATTATTTTACTATTTTCGATTTTTTCCATTGTGTTATGTAGTTTGTAGTTCGGTATAAGAAGCAATGCCTGTCATTGAACAGGTTTTGATTAGAATGTAATCTGCGATTATGAAATTGAGGGTGTATTTAAAAGTATTGATCAATCACAATCTCTAACTTACCCAAAGCATCACATACGTCTTTTCCGATCTTCGTCATCGAGTCGCCATGCACTATCTGGGTCCAAATTGCGTCATTTTTTTTATTTGCACTCGGAAGAGTGAGAGTCAGTTGGTCAGTGCCTGCCTATGACCCATGCATAATATCGTATTAAATTAATGTGCTTGTCTCGCCGTACGATTTGCAGGTGCGTTTCTCGCCGTACGTTTGGAGAAGTTTGCACTGATTTTATATGTAGAATAGACAACAAATTAATAAAATAGAAATTATCATCACAAGTGGAGTGGAATTCATACTGTCGTTTGGTCACAATGTGAAGAATATAAGTGTGTTATTTGAACACAATGAGCGCACAGACCAGCCGCCACTGGGCATGCGCTACCCAAAGTCCATTACAGACCATTGGTGGATGAATTCAAATTGAAAATCCATTTGAAAATTGGGACCTTATTAAAATTCATAAAGCTGCAAGCTCATTAGGCTAGCTGAAAGGCTGCTGGACTGTGCAGTGCGGATACGTTCAGCTAACTTTCAACTCTCAATTTCACAATTTAGTATCAATATCGGAACAGAAAAATCGTACCAGTACAACTCTGTGATATATTGTCTTGAATGCCTACTTTGATACAGCCGACTCGAGTAGATATTTTAAGATTACATTATGTGACTCTCAATTACAAAGAGTTCGCATAGCTTCATGACATAAAGCACTAGGCAATGGCAAGGAGATCACTCGCATAGTGCAGTCACGTAGTATAGGCTAGGTAGGCCTACAAGATCTGGACTAGTACCATTAGTAATAGACTGGATTGGGCTGCTAGATTGCGAACGGTGGAAAGGCTGTGGGCCCAAATCTAGCGAAACACAATTTTTTCCCTTTCTCTTTTTTAAATCCTTATTTCCTATCATTACTACATGTATGTCTTTTCCCAACTTCGATCGGGAGATTTCTACAGCGGTCAGGAAATCGGGAGGATTGGCATGTTTGAACAGGTCATGTCTCCATTTTGTTGAAATCAAAAGCGCCATTGTATTGTCTTTGACACTAAATTACCCTTCACAGAATAATATTTCATGTAAACAAATCTTCAAAGTCATAAAAGCTCATTTTTAAGAAAAACAAAAAAACAAAAACATTTCATTAAGGAGAACACGTAGTATAAAGCTATGTGCATGTGTAACAGCATGTTAATACCAAGCAAGTCATTCTGACAGTACTGTTACTGTTAGAACGGCATCATTCTTACTACAGAATGCACAAAATCTCTTTTTTTGATCAATTGCTGTTCCCACCAGATTAATTTCTCATTCTGACAACATTTAAGTCAAGCCGTTCTTAGTACAGAATGCACAAAATCTCTCTTTTTGATCAATTGCTGTTCCTACCAGATTAATTTCTCATTCTGACAACATTTAAGTAACGTCGTTCTTACAACAGAATGCACAAAATCTCTCTTTTTCATTCTTTTTTGCTTTTACTTTTACCGTAACAATTAAATTCCACCAATTGCCGGCCCACAGTGATCACCGTCTGTCGAGACTCATCCACTATTTGAATCATATAAAACTTGTAACAGCTCAGGTAAAAGATTTTTGAGCTGTGATATGATAATTATTGCATGCCATTTTTAACAAGGCTCAAAAAACCTTTTACCTGAGCTGTTACAAGTTACATATGATTCGAATAGTGGATGAGTCTCAGCAAACAGTGATCACTGTTGGCCGGCAGTTGGTGGAATTTGATTGTCACTGTAAAAGCTAAAAAGAATGATTTAAAGACTGTTTACATTTACATAGGAGTGTAACTATTTTATTTTTTTGTCTTCAAGACTTCATGTACAAAGCGCTTTTTAAATGATAGCGTCTCATCATCATCATCATCATCATTAAAAGGAAAACTTCATGGTTAACCAATTTTCATTTTATGTTTGAACACAGTTCTTGTTGTAAGTTCTTAGAATGATGATATTAGAACAACTCGTCTGGTGTGAATGCGCTGTAATTCCACTGTGAACAATAGAACCATACCATCTCGAAGATCTAAAATTGAGGAAAAATTGTGTACATGATGTGTGTTAATGGAGTTGAGGGTGGGAGGGGGAGGGAAGGGGAGGGTGAGAGGGGGTTGGAGGGAAGGAAAGAGTAAGAGACAGAGACAGGGACAGAGAGTGGTTTTACTGGCCATTTTTTTCATTTTCAACATTATGTTATCTCAGCACCCAGAGGATACAGAAAGATGATAGGCTAGTTTAAAGAGATATTAAAAGTACTAAAACTAGAATTTTTCAAGAACGAAAGAAACTGACCAAAAGGAAAAAAAGCATTTATAGTAAACAGTAGCATAAACTTTCAATAAGAACACGTTGTTGTTAAGCGGAGGTATGATTTAGATTTTTTTTTTAAACTCATAAAAGAAATTAACTGGTGTGCAAAAGCCACCAAAATAGCATACATAAACTATTTTATTTGTCGGTCTGACTTAAACTCGAACTTAAACCCTTACGTTGCCACATTTGGCTCAAGTCAAAACTTCTAGTGCACATTCATATTGCCATGTTGAACTAAAGTCAAAAACGGTACAGATTTAACGCACCAAGCGAATGTAGAAAAATGCATAGCCAATATTATCAGGAGTGACTTTCCTTCATTTGTAATGTACTTTCGCTTTTGCCTGAATTCTGGGGGTTCTATTCCCAGCTGTTTCATGAAGTTCTGGGTTTGTTTTTTCAGCTGTTGACATTGATTATGCCATTGATTCAGATCACAATGATATTATCAGGTGTTGTAAATCAGATCAAAAGATGGAGGTGAAGATAAGGACAAATTATGGTCAAAAAGTTATGATAAAGGTGTTCTAGATCTAGATTGACAGGATTCAGACAATGGCAATGAAATGCTTGAGCTCAAATGTTTAAAAGAAGATCTAAATCTAGATCTAAGTCAATCAAGGAAGAGAGGCCATGGCCATGAAAGAAGTGATTTGGGTCAGGAATATTTGACTTTATCGGTACATATATTCAGATGCCTCTCAGTGTTGGTCATTCACCCTTCATGAAAAATTTTGTCAAGTTAGCCTGCGTTGTTTAGAAAATTTTCCCCCCTGTCATTTTCTTTTGTGTTCTCAAAACATGGTGGCAGAAGATATCCACCAGAGTCTAAAATGGGTGGCAATGTCAGGGTTAAAGAAGAAAAACAAATCTCATTAAAAAAAAAAGCAAGTAATAATACATAAGCCACCACTTAAACATTCCAAAATATTTAATTGTGGGTCAGACAACTTTTAAGAAATTTATTATTCAGAATTTATTTCAGCTACCATAATGAAAAAATCTCTTAACATACATTTCAACACATGCATGTATGAAATGTTTCAACATCTACCTTTCTTAAGCTAATTTCAAGATAAGATGAATTAATATAATTACAGTCACCACAAATTAAAAATCTTTCTTCATATTATGGTATATCATATATCTTACATGCATTTAGAGAAGCATAGCATAGATTTCTTAATAAGCTGCCATTTACAAGGAATAGAAACATCATAATATCATTTCAGCAGACTTTGTCCATCCATTTTGCTACCTCCATCAAAAGCATTGCTATACATACAAAAATACTGATTTTTGACTTTATATGCACCGACTACTTCATAAATATGATTGTATCCTTAGAGCAGAATTTGTTCATCCAACCTGCTTTTTTATCTGTAACATTGCAAGACAGACGAACTGATTTTGGGCCTTTAAATGCAGCCATTAGTCCAGAGTCAGCTTTGAAGATAATGGTGGAGTGTACTTGAAGAAGTCAGTAAGAATCGTAATGATCATTGCTCTTGAAGAATTTAGCAACCGGATTATGATTATAAATTACCGTTAGATATATCTAGATTATATTCAAATAAAAAACATAAATTGGTAACTTTGTTTTTTCCTCTTTAACCTTTAACTGTTGATATCGGTTGGAGGAGCCTAGGAATGAGGAAATCTTTACCATTTGTATTATATTTAGATACAACATTTGAAAGGTCATAAAAATACAAGACAAAGGCTGCCATCTTCTGTGAACATTCACAAGTAGTGCTATTCAGTTAAGGGCACCTCTCAAAGGTCAAGCATAAAATCACAAGATATCAGGAACACTGGTGACTCTTGCTCAAAAGCGTCCAAATTTAGCAGGTTCAGGTCTTGGCACCTAATGATCCAACCCCTTCATTTAATAACCTGATGATCAATGTACTCAGCTATTCACAATTTATACAAAATAATTCACAAGACATCTTTCGTGTGTAGAAGCCTGGTAATAGTATCTGTATTGTATTGTTGCATTGTGCATTGAGAAGAAAGAGATCGTCTCCTGGAACTCACTGAACAGATTAGAATCATAAGTCAGAATATCTGCAGGGCTGCCCATTTCATGAAGTCATGATGCAGAACACTCGCACATGAAATGACAGACATTATTGAGTGGATTCTACTTTTAGGCTGCGGCATCACAGTTCACAATTGTCTGACACAGGCCACTTAGACATGACTTGAGAAGAATAAATAAAGATCTAGATTTATTGGTTGATCTAAATATCATATCAAAATCTGCGAGCTATTTGGAGTAGGAAAAGGGCAGTCTATGACCTAGGCCTTGATAAGATCTAGAAAAAAAATAGAAGAGCACAACAATTCGCAATTGAAAGTCAAAGTAAAAATGAGTAGCTGTTATAGGGGCTTTGTAATGTACCAAATATCCAGGCTATTGGCATACAAGACCCAAATGGAGACAAAGTACACCATCAAAACAATTGAAATTGTTCAATTTAATGCATTCTGAATGCATTCTCTGTGCCCTTTACATACTTTTATGTAGCCTTTTAGGTAGAGATGCCTTGACCAACAAAAGTAGTTCTATCCACCTAAAAATTAATGCGCCTATATAACAAAAATACATGCCCAGATGTAAATTCGTTGGGTAACAGTTCCTGAAGCGAAAGGCATATGGCTGGGGCCGATGCTTTTGGTCTAGCCAACCGCTGCTTTGATCTGGACAATGACGTAAGTAGCCTGAAATTGCCTTCTTTGAGTATCAAAGTAAAAATCCCTGGTAAGCCTAAGTTGGCATAGTAGACTGTGGGCCACTGGGGACCCCCCTCCCCCCCCCCTGGGGATTTT
>JAOWAY010021361.1:0-12370 GCA_028565895.1 Goniobranchus geometricus
ACCTCTATATCTAGAGGTCGTTCCCCTATCCACAGCCTGGGGACGCGCCTGGTAGGGGTTGGTTTCCCCCCCGCAGGGTGCTTTCTCCTTGGTGAGATATTTTAAGGTTGAGCCATGATGAAAAGCAGAGGCTGGTCATGTCCTGGGTCACTGTTTCTTAATCAGGATTTCCTTCTACATGGGTCATCAAGATCTGTCTCCAAAATCCCCTAACAAATATAATATTTACTCTTCTGCCTTCGGCTACAGAGGGGTTAAGGAAGAAGATAGGACAGGTAAGAAGAGACACAAGCTCAAGGGAGAGCAGTGACTGGTTCACAGGGCAAGGTGTGACTACAACTGTCCCTAGCTTCTAACCTGAGCAAAGAAAATGGTCACTCATAGACTGTGCATGGGTCTATTGTTCTGCGCTACAATGTCATGAACAGGCAGACTCTAGCCTAAAGCCTGCTTGCTTTGTCAATTTCACAAAAGATTAATTCTGATTGAATTTTCGCACAATTGGCAATTTGAACAACTTTAAAGATTCAAGAGTAAACAAACAGCTTTTTCTCCTATTATAAAATATACTCTGACTTTTAAAAGGGAAAGAAATATGAAAATTTACTTTCAAAGATTTTTAAAAAGTCCTGATGTTCATTTCCATGATTACATCCATTTCCATAGCAACTGGATGTTTTGTTTTTTTGTTTCTGCCGTTGTTTTGAGGGGTTTTAATATCCTATGTCATTTGTGTGAGAAAGATGCTTGACTAACTTTATCCATAAACTATTCCAATTGCTACATAGAGGAGAATGGATATGTTAGGACTTAAACTAAATGAAAAATCCTTACGCTGCAGCCTGATCTGTGAAAGCATCTTGTCGTGGACGGTTTTCCTTTATTCTAACCTGGTTGTCAGTTCCCACGACAAAAATCTGATGAAATAAGAAAAAAAATAGATATGGATAAAGGGGTGCTTAAAAAAGCAAACTATTAAATGTTTTTGAAATTCAAAGCTGACAGCATCTTAAAAACAGTCTGTACCTACAAAGAAACTTTTGATCACATGCATCACCTAAGTATAGCTGAAAAATAAAATATACTCTTTAAATATAGAGTATAATGACAGATATCATTTATATCATTCAATATCCTTCAAATTTTTAACGATTGCCGTAGATTCTATCAACAAATTACTTTCATGAATTTTTAAGGAAGCAACTGAATCAAATATCTTAAAGCAAAATAAAAATGGATCATCTTTAAAAACCAAAGATTTATCTTATTCATACGCCATAATCATCAAGTGTCTTGCTGATGCATTTATACACTTCTCAACCAAAAGTTGCTCTTATCCGGATATCAATGCTTTCAATTCCAATACACCTTGCTCTCCCCTCCAACATATTCTTGTCTTGTTTTCCTGGCAACCTTTTTCCATTATCATTTTCAAGTTGTGACCAGGCAGTCCATTTTCTCCTTTCTTAAGTCATGACTAACAAGTGATGTCCGTCTTTTACATATTTTGTTCACTAAAGTCTTCTGTCTATCAACATGTTTTTAATGTGAAAAAGCATTTTTAATGTTACAAAAAGATTCATATATACTTCACTATAAATACTTACAGACAAAACAAGTAACTTCATTCAAGAAAAATGAGTAATTGAAAAATTGTTTAGACTTCCAAGTCTAAAAATCGACAAAGAAATTGCTGAGAAAATTCTGAATGCTATCCAGTAATCAGAGTTAAATTCTTGTGACCATGTTACTTTTCTGTTGTGCTGATAACCAAAATAAAAGCAGTTGATGCTATCAGTGCATTACATACTTACATTTTCTAATCAAAAGCACCTAGCAGAATTTTACTCACTTCATTCAGAGGTTGGTTAATATTTTGCTAAAATTAGAAAATAATTTGGTCAGAGAGCATGTACTAAGTGCCTATTACTGACTACTCTTCCATACATGCTTCGCAAAGCAATTGAGAAGATGAAGCAATGAAAAAGCTTGCATTGGTAGGAAAGGTGATGGAATGTCCTTCAGCCTGACCATCTGGGCATATAAGGAAAAACTAAACAAATTTGAATAAAGAGAAATAAAACTTAAAAATGGAAGCAAACTTTAAAAGTTCAAAAGAAAATATCAGTGTACGAAAATGAATAAATGATTTCTAACCCTGACAATAGCAGTAGCTTGATTGTTTTGACTGTCAGTTGCTTTAACAGTAAAGGTTTGGACAGTGCCACTGATACTCGACAGGGACTGGATGTTCTGGATATTGCCAGTACTGTCTATTCTGAAACTGAAAGTATCCTCCAAGGTCAATAATGGTGCTGAACCTCCATCTAAATCAGTTACTTCAATAAACAAAATGTTTTGAAGGAATGGTGTATCGTCATAGGCACCTGTGAATTGAAAGAAGACAATGTCTGTAAGTTAACAAGATTTAAAACAGTAACCTGTGGATGATTGATTTCATCATCACTTTGAGGTTTTCCACAACAAAAATCCCAACTATGTATGTTCAAATCTTGTGCAAAGGTAATCTCCATAACTACTCAATTAAAAAATGTTTAAATGCTATCAAAAAATATTGTACTATGGGCACAGTTTTGATATAAAATTAGGCTCATGTAAACTGTACACAATTAACAAATTGAAGGCCTCAGCAATCTTTTCATTTTCATCCACTGCAATACTTTCAACTTCCATCTTGACTTATTTCCCTTCCATTCCTCAGTTTAATACAATCTTCCATCATAGAGA
The DNA here is from genome assembly GCA_028565895.1 of Goniobranchus geometricus. NCBI lineage: Eukaryota > Metazoa > Mollusca > Gastropoda > Nudibranchia > Chromodorididae > Goniobranchus > Goniobranchus geometricus. Next base: position 2,749 of record JAOWAY010021361.1, read on the forward strand.
TTGCAAAACTCATACAAAGAGAATTTCCTCAGGGATAAATACTGGTTATATAACTAAAATTATCTCATCAAGTTTATAGAGTCTAAAAAATGAAGGGCTCGGTGATCCAAAAAAAGATGTTTTCAGTTTCTTTTCTCCAGCATTACCTGCATGCATTGATTTCATTTTTGTTTCTCTGTCAAACATGATGCATAATTGATATTTCATTTTAAGAGGTTGCTGATAAATATATTGTTTCCCCATTCATTTAATGATTCTCCCCTAGCAGTACAGTTGAACCTGGCCTAACAATCACCTTATCAAAGAAGTCACCCGTATTAAAGGCCAAAGTTCTGTGACACCATTAAGTTTTCCCTATGTTTTCAACCTCTCGATAGTGTGACCCACTACAACGTAGTCAGTCATTTTCATGGCATAATAACCAATTAGCCTGCTCTTAGTGGCTACTTTCCTAGATTTTGCTACAAAAATTGTTCTACTCAATTTTTATTCTTTAACTCTGACCTTCATACTTCATTTTACTCCCCCCACCCCCATCCCTTATTTTAAAAAAAACACACGCACATACACACACACACAGCAAAATGTGCACAGACATCAACATTATTACTGCCTGGTTAAATATGCTATTGAAAGAGAGAAAAATAGTGCTGCAGAAAAAAGGCATAGGAAGAATAAAGTGGTAAGGATTCGTCCACTTTAACATGTTCACGTAACACTTAACGGGGGAGCAGAAACTCATGATTACACATTGTGTGCTCTTGTCAGGACTTACTTGTCTTTGGTGTCAAAATGTATTAAACAGAAGAGTAGGCAGAGCTTACTATAGCTAGTGATACAGTGCGTTTCTCAATTTTCTGCCACACAGAAAAAACACTGCATTTGTGGAGCTGTCCATTGGATTTCAATGAAATTTTAGAGGTGGGCAAAGATTGTACATAACTTTATGGCATATACCATTTTCAACTTCAAAATTTGCATACTTTAGATTTTTTTCTCTCTACGCTATATACAATATGTGATGACTATTGCGGATTACAGTATTTCAATAATTTGACATTTGATCATAAAATTTTACAGGTCAGATTTTGGTTTTCTTCTTGTCACTTTTATTTAAAAATTCCACATGAAAAGTATAAAATACAATTGTCACGCCATGAATGTCTACCTTCGACACAAGTTTCACATCCCCGTACTCTATTGTGATCACGCTTTTATCAGTTTGTCTTTTGCTATAAGTCAAAATACAGGCAAATCATTGAGGCCTTACTGGAATATGACATTAGAATTTGAGAACTCATTCTTAATTTGTCAAATTTATTTACATTGCATGTAGAGAAAGACTTTTAAAATATTCAACCAAAAAAGGATGAAAAAATATGCTTGAACCTTATGAACACCCTGAATGAATCATGGAAATTTCAAGGAAATTGGGCTTGCAGTTTAGGAAATGCAGCACTTTTTCTGTGACAGAAAATTGAGAAATGCACTATAACAGATGGTTAAGCTTATTCTTCCTACAAGCTTTCCCTATTGATTGACATGAGGCCAACCCAGATAGCTTGACTTGCAATTTCAATCAGTTTGTTAATCATATCCTTTTGAGGGTAGATGCATAACTTTTAAGTTGAATCTTCTAAGCCTATATGGCAAGAATTGCTGAAAACTCAAACGAGAATGTTCTAGTAATGTTGTAGCATCAATACTCTTTTTAATTATGAAGACATATATATATGACAAACCTAAGTCCGTCTTCATGGTGCTCAATGCACATAATAGCAATTTTTCCTTGAGATTTTGAGTGATTATTTGATATACTTGTATTGTCATGTTTTACCACAATATTGCACAAAGCAAATGCAGAACAATACAAGGTCAACAATTATCAGAAGTGATTTCCTATGGTTGAATTTTAGGGGTTCAGTACAACAATTTTGAGAGGTTCTTAAAATCTCTTCTTGAAATGTTTACATCAGATCAAGATATTATAAACAGTTATGAATCACATTCTTTTTTGGAGGGTGGAAGAAAAGAGAGCAATGAACTGTGGTCAAGAAGCTGTGATTGAGCTGCTCTAGACCTACTAGACTCAGACAGTGAAAATGAAATAGTGGACCCCCAGGTTAAGACCTTAAGGGAAACGAAACAACTGATTTAGATGAACATATTTGATCTCTTTGTATAAGAAGGTGCATCAAATTGTTGTTCAATTCATCATAAATCAGTCCAGAAAATTTTGTAAAATTTAGTGAACAGTAACTTCTGTTATATAGAAGAACTGATTTAATTTCCTGAGCTGATCATTTCTCAGATATCCTCTTAAGCTGGTGGCAAAGGACATGCAGAAGCGTGTAAAACAGGTGGCAACATAGGGGTTAATGCAGTACCTAATTACTACTTGTAACATTGAGTCTTCAACCCCTCCCCCGCCAAAAAAAAACAAAAAACAAAACAAAACAAAAAAAAAAAAACCAAACAAAACCACAAAAAAAACCCAACAAAAAAAACAAAACAAACAAACAAACAAAAAATCAACCAAACACAACAACATGCAAAACTTACAAGCCATGTAGTGGGTCTGAGAAAAGGTTGGGGGATTGTCATTAACATTGCCAACATTAATTACAACAGGCAAAATGCTAGGGTTGACCTCTCTCCGATATCTCCTCACTGTGTCATCACTCCTCTCATTGAAAGCAAAGATATTGAACCTTAATGTCGGTGTGACCTCAAAGTCTGGACTCCTCATGAGCCTTATGTCACAGGTTTCTCTTCCAACATGAATGAGTTCACTGACTGTGTCATGAGGGGCTACATAGATGATAAAAGTAATTGAAGATAAAGTTTACTTGAAACTTATATATGTCACACATTATAAGACCACTGTGTCATGAGGGGCTACATAGATGATATAAGTAATTAAAGATAAAGGTTACTTAAACTGATATATGTCAGACATTATAAGACCAACAGACACTTAAGGAATTTGAACATTGCTTTTTTCCCCCCATTCTACTTTTCCCAAAGTGTGAGGCAAGACGATGTGTGTGTTGAGACATCCAAGAAAAGCGATTTTAAAGAATTTCCTCCCATGGCATTTTCTGATAAATTCTGTAAGGGTTACACTTATTTGCTTAAGGTTCCTTTTTGGTGGCTTTCGGTCTCTTACCTTTGTTATAGCTTAACCTGATTAAGCTTTTCTCTTCTCACTCACTCTTTTTAAGTGTCCTAACCAATCTGAGTGGATTGATTAATCCTTTCTTGAAAGAAAATTTTAAATTCCTGATCTGGATAAATTTCTTCACCTCTTCTAAAAAGTAGCTCTTTTTACCAAACTTCACCTTTTCATAAGCTAATGTCAAAAATATTCATAAGAAAGTAAAACTCTACTTGAAACTTTGAGATCAGTTTAAAAAAAAAAAAAGGAATTGTTTTCTCTTCATCTTAACCCATAAAAAAAGGTCCCTTTGCCTCTGCAAATAACTCACTTGAATAAGAAATCTTAAGAAGAATATTAAGAATCCCATACCATACAATTCATAAAAGATACGATTATTCCTAGCATCTGAGTCAAGATCTGTGGCATTGCAAAATTCCAAGTGCATTCCATTTTGTCCTACAGTGATGTCTTCATTCAAAGATATTACAAGGGGTATCACAAGTCCATCCTGAAAAAGTGAAAAAAGTCCCAATATGATAAAGTATTCTACATAACCCAGTAAAGTGCAAAGGTTTAAGATGCATTATGTAAGTGTGGTCATAATGCAGATTTTTGGAGATCATAAGAAGATTAAGCCCAACGTTTAAATTTGCATTTCTTAAAAATTCTTAAAGCAACTCTTTCAATGGTTCATTATGAAAAGCTATCACTGATGCAATTGTGGGCAATGTTCCTAGTCAATTCTTATGTAAGGTTGGGTGATGTGTTGTTTTTTTAAAATGGTGGTTTCTTGTTAAGTATTTGATTTGCTATGATTCTAAACATGTCTGTGAAATCATGGGAATGTTGTCTTTATTCTTGATTTTGTATATGTCACGGAGTCTTCCGTGTCTTCCATGAATGTGCAGTAGTTTCTATTGTTGATCCAGATCAGGCAAGACAAAGCCTTTTTGCTTTAACCAATAGCTGGTGACAAACCCTGGATTTTGTAAAAACTGTCTTGATGCTTCCTGTGTGAACTTATGTATGATTGTTCCATGCCATCAGCTCATACTCCATCTTTGGTTTTACTATCAAAGAACAAGCCTGTGACTTCAGACTCTATGGACACTGATGTAAGTTTCATTTGATAGAAGATGGCCTGAGATAGCTGTCTGATGACATTGCATGGTTGATGTGTGTGTTTTATTTGATGGAAGATGACCTGAGATAGCTGTTTGATGACATTGCATGCTTGATGTGTGTGTTTTATTTGATGGACGATGACCTGAGATAGCTGTTTGATGACATTGCATGGTTTTTGTGTGTGTTTAATTTTATGGAAAATGACCTGAGATAGCTGTCTGATAACATTGCATGGTGGATGTGTGTGTTTTATTTGAGGAATGTGGATTCCAAGATAGCAAATGTTGTTCACTTGCTTCAGATCATGATAAAGCATTTTGTGTATTTGTTATCAAACTGGGGTTCCAAGAAATGGAAAGTTGAAGCTTTTGAAGGATAATATCTTCGAGTATTTAAAATGAATTTTCAGCTCTTTTTCCCCCCCCAATGAAAATTTCAAGTAATTTTTCATGAGTGACATTTTTTTTCATCATGTTTGCCAAATTGCAGTAAGTTTTTTGCAGTCATCAGCAAAGTAGATAATCAAACTTGCTAAAGAAACAATGAAACCTCTGTGATCAGTCGACCTAATATTTTTTCAAAGGATTTTTATCTGCCCTCCTTGCCCTGAAATGTCTACTAGATACAAATGTAAATTAGGACCAAGAAATTGATTGAAAACATGACTACCCATTTTGTGAAACCCATTTTGTATCAAGCGTTCTATTTGATGTTTGTATATAGTGCATTAAGTGAATGTCTGAGTATTCTTTCACATCATGGCATTTTGACACTTGCTTACCCGCATTGGAAATATTGGGTCATTGTCATCAACATCAAGTATGACGACAGTTAAAGTTGTCCTTGAACTAGCGCCAGGAACACCCTTGTCTTTGGCCATTAATGTCAGCTAGGTGGGAAGAGCAAGTCATGGACAGAATTAATGATCTGCAGCAACTGTCATGTCAACTCAAATGTAAAAAAAGAAAGATAACAATAAAGATAAAGATGGGTATATAGTTTGTACTCCAGAAGCTCATGGAATATACACTGCTTCTTACCCCCCAGAGGCTATTTTATTTTAACATCTCAGCTCACAGGATAGCACACAGTACAGCAGCCTCTTTGGCATGTCCCACAAGCTATTCTGGTGTTAATTCACAATTATTAATCCCCATTTTTAAAGCCATATGAAGAGAAAATCTACAAAGCCAAAATACTCCTCAGAATGTCATTGTACAACACATTAATTTATCCAGTTAAGAAACTTAATTTCAAACATGTTACCTATATAAGTGCAGTAATCCATTTAAATCTTCAGCTTCACTTCAATATTAATGACAAAGCTCTCATATGAATTGATAAGCATGAAGAGATAATCATTCTTCACGTCAATGTATTTATTTGAATACAATTTGGTGTTTCTGATAGGAAATGTTCATGTTTCAAATGAAAAACATAATGTGTTAAACTGGCAGCATATGGCCTGACCAATCCTCCTCCTGTAGATAGCATTCAGTGCATAAGTAGCCGAAAATTGAAAAATCTTTTTGAATGCTCAGGTTGACCACAAACATAGGCTCATTTTTCATTTATTATTTCCAAAGAAAGTGTGTTAAGAGGCATAAAAATGGACATGATAGGGTTTGTTTGGCTCAGGGTTGTCATAACTTTGTTTAAGTCACATGTAAGATATCAAAACAAAGCATTTGAAGGATTTTTCTGTCTGTAAATACTCTTGGTACATTTATGCTAACGATCTGAACAAGGCTGTGCATTGACTTACAAAAGCTTCACAAAGAGAATTCTTTTGTTTTTTTCAATTACTTTGAACCTACTTCAGAATTTGACAGGAATAGAGAAAGCAACAGGGGCTTGGATTTCATATTGACTATGATGGTCTCAAAGATGCTATTCCCGCATTAGATTTCTTACACAGGTGTGTTTGTGTCCCATTGCATTGTAAAAATACATGCTTAGGATTTATGCATTGAATTCACCCACCAACCCTATGCTTGCTTTTTGTATGTTTTGTATATGTGTTTTGGAGGATAGTGTTATCTTATTGTGTATCTGCATTTCTCATTTCTGTACTGTCTGAAGCGTGGCTTAGTTTCTTCTCATCCCACACATATTCTCTCTTAACTTTTTCTATCTTGGTACTGCCCCTAGAGTCAATATGTCCACCCTCAGGATGCAGCATTTTTACATTTTTACATGCAAAATGGCACTAAAAATAATAAATGTCTTTGATTCAACAATGAAAGATAAAAATAGTCCTCAAACAGAACCATGTGAAGCCAAACTGTCTTCTTTTCAGGAGAAATCAATGTTACTGTCAGTCTGTTACAAGAATACTCATACCCAGGACAGTTGTTACTACACGAATACAAATACTTGTAATCTAGATAAAAAGAGAGGAATTTACTTTGTCATTTATATTCAATGAATCAAACTTTTATAGACTTAAAAATAATTATAAAGAAATCAATCAAGAAGACATGAAAGAAGTAAAAGCTTGTTTTCAACCTATCCATAAAATTATAAAATTTGTTTAAATTTCTATCCATTTCTCCTTAAAATATGCAATCTAGCCTACAACATATTTAGCTGTGAGTAAAGATAGGATCAAGATCTTAAAATTTCAAAGTGCTACCAGCTGATCTATTTTCGACCCATCAGCAGGGAAAGAAGTAAAGTAATCTAAATGAAAAATACGGCATAGGTGGTTTAAAGTACTAACAAAGATGGAATGAAGAAATTCAAACAAAAGTACAATCTCTAATGTAAAGTCACTTACAAAGTATGTGTCAACTTGCTCACGATCATACTCAATTTCGGCTCTGATGACACCTGTGATCTGATTGATGCGGAATTCCGGAGTAGTGGACACAAGCTGGTCACCAACGACAAAGAAATAATCCACAACTCCGAGGCTGCCTGGGTCATTATCAATAGCTCTTGAGTTGTACACAAGCATACCTTCATACTGACTCTGAATGTAACAGGAAGACCCAAATTCATGTCATTTTGAGAAACAGTTGGAGGCAGTTATAAAAGCTTTCTTTGTTTAGTGCTTTAGGATTATTTTTTAACATTATCATTTAGTATTTATGGAAAGAGACAGACGGCTAGTTCAATAGTAAAAGATAAAACGTAAGTATCAGATAGAGGTTTTCAAAAGAGTTTACGGAGTTTACAAATTGTAAAGGAGATAAAAAACCATTACAAATAGTCAAAAAGCTGCCATTTTTTACAATTAATAAAGGTGACTAAATGGAATGATGATTAACCAACAAAAAAATTATATTATCTCTACAAAAATCACTAACTTACAAAGACCATTGAGCCTCACTCGGCAATAACCACATATGATTTTCTACTGCTGTTTAAATACCGGTTACAGTGTTTGTTTCTACAATAAAATAAATTGGCATTCAGTGCAAACATCAAGTTCAATCCTTGCCTAGATGATGATCTAGATCTAGATTCCTGATTTCATGTAGAGTATCATTCTTGATTCTTGATTTGATCTCCATTTTTAATCTTAATTAGATTCTAGATTCTATCTAGATTTAAATCTACTTGACTCTAGGTCTCAATCTAGAATTAGGAATCTAGACATATCAATACATTTGAGCATAGAACCTAAATCTCAGTTACTAATCCTGATCCAGAATCTAGATCTACCTGGATTCTAGGTCTGTAACATTTATGTAGGGTTATTAAGCAGGGAAAAAATAGGGGAAATAGTTGATTTATGGGTAAGGCTGAGATTAGGTATAGATTACATCTGTTCCACGATTCTTCTTAAGGTGACCTAGCTTTTTCATTTGATTTACATCATCTTCTTCCCATCCATTCCTAGATTCTTCATTGTGACTTTGTAATTATAATCTGGATTAGATTCAACTAGAATAAAGAACAAGGTGATTGTCATAAATTTCTCCAATATTTTAATAATGGGCAAGGCCATGCATCCCAACTAGTTATCAAATATGTGTAAGAAAAAAACAAGGGGGGAAGTATAATAATAATGAAAGATATGTGAGGAGGGGAGTGGCTTCTGGAACAAAAACTGTCCCTTACATTAAATCAATTTGAATCATATAGAGGTGTGATGGGACACTGAGTTCAAATATGTCATTGTTTTGTTTTTTTTGCCTGCAATTGTTGTTGCTATTGAACTGGAAGCCATCTTGGGTTTTGTCACAAAATTTCAAATAAATTAAAATATGATAGGCTTCCACATATTTTCATGGATGCTTTTCAAATCTTGCGTACTTGTCTTTTAATACAATAGCTAAAAATGATCAGAGGAATTTTTGGTTATATATGGAAGTTTCATTAGTATGGATCTTTTAAAAAGAGTACATAAAATGTATCTTAAAGTACCCCAAAATTATACATAAAATTCAAAGCTTCACATATCAGAAAGTTCTGATCATTTCTCTTTTGGCCAAGCCATCATTCCGACCAAATTTCATAAGGATTCCATCAGAAATAAAAAAGGATATCCACAATAAAGTACCACAAAAACTTTTTGAGAAAAATGGAAATATGATGGGTAACCTTCAGGAAAAACCACAAAAACTAGGTAAGTAACTTCAAAACATGGTCCCGCCACAAGAAGAGACACCTCAGTTGTTTCCGATTTCTATGAAGAAATTATTTTTTGTTCTTGTGAAAACAGTCAAAAGCAAGATGTCTGTAGGGACAATAAAACTTGAATCTTGAAAAAAGAAGACAGTACACCACACAGACAATCTGTAAATTTAATATCTTCCACAAATCCTCCTGCTGACCTACCTCCAAAACTTCGATGACAAAATCTCTTTCTGGTGGCCGTTGCCAAATTGGTGGATTATTTTCAGATACTGTTACAACAATCTCCACAGGAACTTGTGTTTCACAAGCAGGAGGTACAGGATGGACTCCATTCATATCTTTTGCAGAAACATTGAAGTGATAGGTTCCCGCCTGGTCACGCAAACTGTCCTTTGTTATGAGACGTCCTGATCTGCTGCTGACAGTAAAAAGATTATCCGCCACTGAGGAAAGAAGAAATGAATTGATAATTCACCACTGTCTTAGAGTAAACATTGTATTACTATAGATTGATATTTCAAAGTCACAGATCCTTGCACAGCTGGTTTGATAATCTGTGTGTGAGGAATTTCTAGAAAAAAAGTTTTCTTCTCAAGTTGCACATAGCAATGTCTAATAGAAGGGTTCCTTTCAATCTCTATTTGAATGAGGTATTGTATCAAATAACTGGTGATGATGGTGGTGGTGGTGGTGGTGGTGGTGGTGGTGGTAGTAGTAGTAGTAGTAGTAGTAGTAGCAGTGGTGGTGGTG
>JAOWAY010021471.1:0-12368 GCA_028565895.1 Goniobranchus geometricus
TTTTCTGCTTTTTATTTGTCATCCAGTGATTTAAGCTCTCTAAATATGTCACTCTCTGCCTGCCCCTGCTTCTTTTCTCCTCAAATTTTCCATTCAGGACTAGATGTTCAAGTCCCTTATGTCGATTTATATGACCTAAAAACTTAAGTTGTCTTTGTCTGACTGTTTTTAGCATTGATCTTTCTCCTGCTGCCTCGTCAAGTACTGCATTGTTTGTTTTCTTTTCTTTCCATGAGATTCTCGGCTCCTCCTCAGAAACCACATTTCCACTGCTTCCAGCCTTTTCCTACTGTCTGTTGAACCAGCCTTTTCCTACTGTCTGTTTAATATTCCAGCATTCACACCCATATAACAGTACTGACCAGACATAAGCTTTTAATACCCTTACTTTGGTCTCCACTGAGATATCCCTATTTCCATGAAAGAGTTAATTCTGTTGAAGCTGTCTTTAGCAGCTGCAATTCTTCTCTTTATTTCTGTGTCACATTTACCACCTGATGTAATTATACATACAAAACATCAATAAACATTATGTAAATATCAATCCCTAAACACTGGCTGCAGAGGGAACAATACAGTAAACAAAGTTAAAGAAAGTGGAATAGAGCCATTCTGTCCTAACAATTTCTTGAAGGGGAAAGGGAATGCACATACTCTGGTTTTACCAAACAAGGAATCCTACACAGCTGTGGCTGAACAGTTGAAAAAGTATTCAAGAAATGACAAAGGAAAGCTTCTTTCCAGCAGCAAAGATTGTGATAATCTTAGAGGACAAATGGGGAGTAGCGGGGGAGGTGTTAAATCTGAAGGAGACATTTTGGATGCATAGGGCGTTGTGACAGCTACAGTTGAATGTGAGATGCACGATCATACATTTGATTGTCTTTTCCATGGGAAGCCACTTTATGGAGAACAAAATAAGAGCAACATATTCTGACTTTCTTGTCTCAGGTGTAATTCTTGCAGCGTTATTAAACAGTCTTTGGCAAGCGTGGGTGTAGAAAATAACAAAAGTTACAAACTTGTTTCCAAGTCTAGAGAGTTCTTTTTTAATATTCATTTCCAATTACATAATGAATTGTTTCACAAATTATGGGCATGTGAACCTGCTGAGAAATAGTATAAAGAGATAAAATCTAGTTAAGGATTTAAGGTAAGATCAAATTTGAGGTAGATCTTCTTCAGCTGGCATTTGCTTGCTAAATTTTTGGATACATTCTAGTATGAAACTGCTCGAGATCTATAAAATTTTGTTATAAAGACATGGACAAGAGATGTAACATGGCTTCTTCTAGTGCTATGTTATGACAATATAAGTTCCCTGCCAGCAATAGATTTTGGGGGCTTAGATGGCGCAGTGATCTATATCAATGTTGTGTTAATAGTTCTAGGTGAAAATGTTGTACAGTCCTTCACCCATTAACTTGACACAGGTAGGCTAATGTGTTTGACTTAACAATAATTTCCTACAGCATTCCCTATCTCCTTAGACCAAGAATTTTCATTTGTGAAATAATAACAATCATGATTCTTCCACCACTGTTAGAGTTTAGTACAGTCCTTCACCCATTTACTTGACACAGGTAGGCTAATGTGCTTGACTTAAGAATAATTTCTTACAGCATTTCCTATCTCTTTAGATCAAGAATTTTCATTTATGAAATAATAACAATCATGATTCTTTTTTTCACCACTGTTAGAATTTAGCTCTGGATATTTAAAGTTCACCTATGTCCTTTTCATAAAGGTTTTATCCATATTATTTTAAGTCTTAACAGAATTGAAAAAGACATCTTGAACAAAAACAATAGAGGATGAAGCATATCTTTTTGATCATGGTGAACCTAGCAACACATGTCACAGAATGAAGACAGGATATCAGGTTCTCAACAAGATAATGGACACTTAATGAAGAAGGAACACTGAGTCAACTCTACTGATCACTTTTAAGACAGAAAGAAGGAGGGTGGCCAGTAAGGGTAAGGGACACAGCATTTTATCAATATCAATAGCAAATGACTTGTCTCTCTTCCTCACATATAGTTGTAATAAAAAGTTATCATGCATCCATCACAGCAAAGGGCAAAACTGACATAAATTTGGCTTATGTGTTTAGTTAACAAGTACAGTGAAACACTTTTAAACTGAATATGGGTTAAATGAAAAAAAATCCCTGTTAAACTGAAAAAACTGGAAGTGTTGTTTGTCCTACTTCTTTACTATTAATGACAAATCAGTGATAAACCGAAAGCCCAAACCACATAACTGCTATTGAATTCAAAAAACCTAATCAAAAGTTTGCTTTAAGTACCCCATTCTTTGTGGCAGGGTGATTTAGCAATATTTCGCTGCTGGCTGCCATCAAAACCATGCTTCCCTTCAAAAGCTAACTACCACATACATACATGCACACACTCACGTAGCTAACACACACATTGCTCATTGCCTGCATTGTCTTGACAGTATTATGGTCTCAACAAAGGCAAACTCATTTCAACAGACACACGTCACTCCACCTACACAAATACACACTGCCCCTTGTCAATTTTAAGCCACAATGCTTAATTCGAAATGTATTTAATGGAAATAAAATCAGGAGTTCTAAGATTTGTGGTTTAAACATGTCTCACTGTACATGCCCATATTTCTACCTCTATCTTAATGTTTTTACTCTTTATGGTAAAAATGTTATTTGTTTAAGTGGATGCTCTGATTCCATGCCGTGCAATAGAATCAGTGGGCGGAACATCAACTGTTTACATGCTTCATGCTAGAGTGATAGAAAGAGTAAGAATTATGAGAATTGATTAACGGTGGTGATAAGATTGGTTGTGGCAGCACAGCTTAACTTGTATAAGGCAATCAGGCTTCAACCTTACAAAGAAGGCATCTTTAAACAAGTGACCATCATAGTGGAAATGACTTGGTTAAGCTCTCATAGGTACCTTAAGGCCATTCATTTTTTCATTATATTTTGTACATGTACATCTCAAAGGTGGGTTTTTTCAAGTTTGTCAAATAGTAGCAAAGACAGAGCAGGCTCATTATCATCTATCCACACATGTCTTAAGACATGTCTCAGTAAGCATCCTCCATCCTTCCCATGGGGTTCTGCAAAACTGTGGAAGACAGAACAGGCCCACTGCTAGTTAACCACACAGGTCTCAAGAGATATCTAAGTTAGCATCCTTTTTTTCTTCTTCTGGATTCTGGGAGGCTTCTGCAAAACTGTAGAAGACCGAACAGGCCCACTGCTATTGAACCACACAGGTCTCAAGAGATATCTAAGACATCCTTTTTTTCCCTTCTCCTCTGGTTCCTGAGATACTTCTGCAAAACTGGAGAAAACAGAACTGGCCTAGTGCAAGTTATCACACATGTCTCAAGAGATATATAAGTAAGCATCCTTTTTCCTTTCTCCTGGTTTCTGAGAGGCTTCTGCAAAACTGGAGAAAACAAAACAGGTCTGCAGCAAGTTATCCACACAAGTCTCAAGAGATATCTAAATTAGCATCCTTTTTTTTCTTCTCCTTCTGGTTTATGAGAGACTTCTGCAAAACTGGAGAAGGCAGAACAGGCCTACTGCAAATTATCCACACATGTCTCAATAGATATCTAGGTAAGCATCCTTCTTTCCTTCTCCTTGTGGTTCCTGGGAGGCTTATACCAAACTTCAGAAGAAAGAACAGGCCCACTGCTAGTTATCCACACATGTCTCAAGAGATATCTAATTTGCATCTTTTCTTCCTTCTCCTTGTGGTTCCTGGGGGGCGGCTGCAAAAGTGGAGGAGAAAACAGGTCCACTGCCAGCTATCCACACATATCTTAAGAAGTGCTAGAGTTAGCATCCTTTTTTACTTTTCCTTGTGGGTCAAAAGAACTCCTGCACAAATGGAGGAGACAAGGCCCACTCCCATCTATTCACGTGTGTCTTAAGAAGTGTCTAAGTTAGCATCCTTTTTTCCTTGGTAATATCTTTTATTCAGCAACTTCTTCCTTTTTCACCATCTCTGTTCTGAGCCCGGAGATCAAATTTACAGTATGTTATGTGATTGATTAAAATAATTTAACTGAATGCATCCAACCTGAAGTATTGTACCTGATGATAAACATTATTCAAGGTAAAAGTAGTTGGGTATTTTAGCACTCATAACTGGTTACTTTCAGACCAGTTTGTCATCAATTGTCCTGGGTTTTTTTCATTTGGGCAATCAGTAAGAAATCAGCTTCCTTGGATTTAACAATGTTGGTTTTTAAAAAAAAATAAAAGAGTTCCCAAAGGTTAAATATAAGGTTTTCAAAGACTGAAAGAAAAGAATGCCTTAACAAATGTCAAAAGAAATGGGAAAAATGAAAATCTGATTAGTAAAGAATAAGCTGAACTGAAAAGATGTCCTTACTTGAGCTTATTTGTTTCAAAATTCTCCGTAAATCAAAACATTTTCTTGTTTCCTTACCATCTACTTTGTATCTGCCATTTCCATGAGACACATATTGTCTTTAATTCTAAATTATCAGAAGCTTCAAATTATCATATGACACACACTACCTTTGATTCTAAATTATCAGAGGTTCAGAAGTTTCAACTTTTTCGATAACAAGCAATGTCTTTGATTTAAAATCATAATAAGTTTCATAGATTCATGCCTCAGACTGTCTTTGATTTTAAATTATCAGAGGCTTCAACTTTTCATGTGACACACACTAACTTTGATATAAAATTATCAGAAGTTCACAGAGGTTTTAATTTTTCATGAAATTACTATAATTTTGAACATTTCATGAGACACAGACTGTCTTTTGATTTTAAATTACCAGAGTTTCAACATTTTGTGAAAAACAAACGTTTTTTTAAAATCTTAATGTACTACAGGTTTCAGCTTTTCATGTAACAAAGACTCACTTTAAAAAAAATCTATCGGAGATTTAAACTGTTCATGTGACACACACTGCTTTGATTTTAAATCATTAGATTTTTAATTTTCATGTGACACACACTGTATTTGATTCTAAATTATCGGAGATTATGACTTTTCATTTGAAACACAGAGTCTTTGATTCTAAATTATCAGAGATTATGACTTTTCATGTGACATATACTGCCTTTGATTCTAATTTATCAGAGATTATGACTTTTCATGTAACATAACTTGCTTTTGGTAATCAAATATCAGTTTAAAAGTTTCCATGAGACACACACTGCATATGATTCTATATTTATCAGATGAAAGATGACTTTTCATCTGACACACACTATCTTTGATTCTAAATTATCAGATTATGACTTGTCATGTGACATAGACTTGCTTTTGGTTCTAAAATATCAGTTTAAAAGTTTTCATGAGACACACACCTATGATTCTATATTTATCAGATGAAAGATTATAAATTTCATGTAACACACACTGCCTTTGATTATAAATTATAATAGGCAGCAACATCATATGAGTCACACAATACCATTCATTTTATTTTTCAGAGAATAAATAAATGCGAACTTAATTCTGTCTCTGCTTAAAATCTTGATCACAAGATTAAATTCCAAATCTTTGAGGATGTTTCTCTTCAAAGTGATTACATTACTTATTTATGTCATGATGTGAAGCCATCCTGTTAATCCAGGACAGTAGTAAATATTCAGACATTTATCTTTGTCAAATAACATGCTTTCATGATTTCATATCAAGTGGTATTTGTTTTTGTTTTAATTGTAGAAAATGGGACAAATTATTTAAAGGCAGAAAAAAAAAATCTTGCAATTATTTGATACAGTCTATCCCCAAATTTGACAGCATCGTCCATCAATTTTTATTAGTCTCAAATTAGTGTTATTTTTGTTAAATCTGAGGATATAATGATCTCAATGCTTCATGCTGTAATGATTGGTTAATTTCTTTTAAGAAAGCCACCATCACCAAGAGCAAAACAAAAATCATTAAAAATGTTCTTATTCTTACTCAGTCTCATTAGCCGCATCTCCAGTCCTGAAACACAGCATACAGTATGACATAAAAATTATCTTAGCTTGAATGTTAAAAAAAGACCCCTGACATTTGTTGAAACATAAAGGATTAAATGAAGGTTAAGTCATTGTTTTTTTTAGCTTTTTGTATCAGTCAGAATGAAATATATTAAAATCGTAACTCCTTTTTTTTATTTTAACCATAGAATTTAACTTTCTCTGTGAAGCGAGTGAAAAAAACCGATTCAAAATAAAAAAGACCTATTTTCTTCAGTATGAAAGGGAAAAAAAGTATTTCCTCAAAAGAAACAAAACACACCAAAACAAACAAAAATATTTCAGACTTACTGATTAACACGAAAGTATGCTTTCACCGTATCTGAGATAACCAATTTAGCATCAAAGTACAAATTGAACAGTCTTTGATCATGCCCTTGGAGAAAAAAATGTAATCAAGAATTAATAGAATAAAAACTGTTTATCTTAGAAGGTTGTTCCATGACAATAATTATTTTCAGACATACACATAACATTTTTCTAATATTGAATAAAAGAGAAGAGTTAGCAGTATTTTCTTCTTTTCTTATAACAATGAGATTTACAAGAGTTAGAGGTCTTCGTATTCTAATTCTAAGCAAATTAGATTTCTTTTCCTTCCCAAATACATCTACATTTTTTTTAGAATCATTAGAATATTAAAGTGTTAAACTGCTACAAAAAGAATGCTGAACTAATAAAATTCCTGATTTCTTTTTCTAGCTTTATATTTGTGTCATACATATATCTTTCTCCTTTTCGTCACATCAAAGAAGCACATGTATACAAATGGTAGGATTTCTAAAGGGTAATGAAATTTCAGAAATTGGACAAAAGGCTTTAGAAAGTTCTTAGAATTTCATTGGTTTAGCCATGGCTGATAAAATGAAATGTTTAATGTTTCTTTCTGACCAATGCTTACAGTTATCAAGTTCACTATCAGTTTCAAGGAGTTTGGTTATATCATCCAAACTCTGTGGTAAATCACTTGGCTTGGTCATGCCTTTGTGGTATCTCCTGTTATGCAGTTTGAAAAAAGTACAGAAAATTACATCATTTCATGAGCCTAGATTTTCATCCTATTGTCATTTTAGAGTGCATGCATAAGTAAAGGAGGTGGGGGGAGACAGGGTAGTCCAATCGTATTTACTGACTGAACATTTTACAAAGTTTCACTCAAAAACATGTATGATTTTAATT
Source organism: Goniobranchus geometricus (assembly GCA_028565895.1). Lineage (NCBI taxonomy): Eukaryota > Metazoa > Mollusca > Gastropoda > Nudibranchia > Chromodorididae > Goniobranchus > Goniobranchus geometricus. Next base: position 7,199 of record JAOWAY010021471.1, read on the forward strand.
ACACATCTACATTTTGGCCAGACTAAAACCCAAAGCACCTTGGAGAAGGAGAAGAATCAAGTTTGTATATGTAAGTTTATCAGCTGCCATGATATCAAAAAAGGGAGTAAGGAACAATACAAAAAGAACACTGAAGTCACTGAAATTAACAACGAATCCACAAAAATTAAACCCTTACTCAGTTTTCTAAATCCAGATTGGAGATATCAAACAATATTAAAGGAGTGAGCATGATGCTCCTTCTTAAAATTGTGCATGAATTTCAGCCAGGTATGGTATTCATGAACTGATTTCACATGTCCATCAAGCCTTGCTATCAGCGACGATCAAGAATCCCATGCTTGCCTCTAATCTGCCAGCATCCTGAGACCAGATGACAATCTTCTTGCCTTTAGACAACATGGTCCATGTTAGCTATTGCTTCTTATTTTGACTTCATTTATAATTGCAATCATTGGTTATGAAATATACTACAAGACGAGCTTATCTGACTTATGTTAAGTATTTTCTATTGTTTGCATCATGGCAGTCTGTCCCTTCTTCTCATAAAAAAAAAATTAAATTAAATTAAAGCCTTTAATGTCCCTGAGGCAAAATTTCTTTTGGTTTTTCTCAAAGGAAGACTCAAAGGAAACCTAGCCTCATGCTGCAGAGCAGCGCCATCAGGGCAATAGTGGTAAATTATCTTGCCGATAGAAAAAAACGCAATGTTGAAATAGGGCTTGAACCAGCAGCGTTCTGGTATAGTAGTAGTAGTTTTAGTGGTAGCAGAAGTGTATTACATTTCAAAATAAATTCCTTGTAATGCTTTACAAAAAAAATATCAAACCAAAACAACTCACCATGGGGCAACAAGAATTCCAAATTCACCTTCATTAGCTGTGGGCCACGCTGAAATAGAAATATGATTATTTTACTTTCAAACTGAAGATTCCGTGTCTATTCTATGAAGAGAAGACAGAAGTGGTGATGGTAGGAAGCAAATATAAAACAGAAAAATTGTCATCGCAAGGTATTATATTGAATCTGGGTGACAGTGCATTAGAAAATATTGATAAAGTCAGGAATTTAAGAACAATATTGGACTCTTCCCTTTCAATAGAAAATCAAGTCAACAACCTAAGCAGGTCATTAATAACTGAGTTAAAGGAAATGTCCATCATTGGCCTTTTTTTTTGACCATTGAAATGACCAAAACATTACTAGTCTCCCTCTTTTTCTCAAAACTAGACTACTGCAATGCGTTGCTTTTTGGTTTCCCACGTGAAAAAATTAACAAGTTACAATTGATATAAAATTATGCGGCCGAACTTATTTTCAGAAAACGTAAAATAGAAAGCATAAACCCCCTTTTGAAACAACTACATTGGCTAACTGTATAAAATAGAATCAACTTTAAAGCGAATGTCTTTGTTTACAACTGCCTTGAGGGTTCAGCACCTAATTGCCATCTTTTCTCAGCCAAGATCATTACAATCTGCCTCTGATAAGATGTGTGTTGTCATTCCTAAAGCAAAGACAAAAGCTGGTGGGCGCGCGTTCCTTTTTTTGGGTCCCCATGTCTGGAATGCGCTACCAGAAAGCTATAAGAGTATCCAAAAGTATTGAAATGTTTAAAAAGAAACTGAAAACATTTTACTTTCCAAAGCAATGGCAAAAGATGGTGATTGGGGCATATAGATGGTCTTATTTGAAAGCACATATCCTATTTTTACTCTCTGTTGTTTTGCACTAATTTTAACAAGATGATTAACTTTTATCAGATTTCAATTCTATGCCCTAAAATATAGTATGATGTAGGCTATCTATTCAATGTATATATGTATCCACGGTGTAATATCTTTTTGGTCGTCATGTATATGCTTTTATGTTCCACACTTATTTCAAACAGTCAATGCAAAGCGCTTAGAGCCTGACATAGCTGGATTAAAAGCTATATAAAACTTTGTTATTGTTATTATTATTATTATTATTATTATTATTATTATTATTATTATTATTATTATCATCCTTATTATTATTAATGTTAAGAAAACTGGAGCCATGGCTGCCTTCATTAAGGGTGTATTGATCCTTTCTTACTTTCATAAGAGCAAGAGTAAAAGTTAACAGAAAATAACACTCTGTTAAAACCACGCACCCAAATTGTTAATGTCCGCTGTGACTTGGCGATATTTCTTCTGATAACTGGGAACACTGATACCAAGTCTGAAGAAAAAAAAGGGAAGAAATGATTAGATTTTACAGCAAAATGGCCGATGCTTTATCATCTTACTTTAACTATTCAGAATAAAAATTAGCCTCTTAAACATGAGAATACATTTTTAATACATATTCCTATCAGCTTAACTTTATTGAAAGTCTAAACATGACAAAAGAAGACCTCTCTATTCCTTATCAAATTTTTTTCTCTGTTTTATCAAGACAAATGTATAATAGAGAAATAATTTAAGCACATTGAATTGTTTTTAAGTCATGCATTTTTATTCCCCCAATTGTTTATGCATGTCAAGGATACTAAAGACTTTGGCAGAAAGGATGATGAGCAATGTACAAAGGTATATACTCCTATAGAATGAGAAATCACCTGAAAGTTGTATTATCAATTGGTATAAAAGCATATGTTGCCTGGCCCTTTGAAACATATCTCTGAAATAATTAAAAGAAATTGTAATGAGTCAAAAAATAAAAATGGAATTGAACAAAGACTAACATTCATACATATTTGCAACAGGACTCTTTCAACTTAACTTGATCTTCAAGAATTTCTTACAGAAAGACAAGAAACTGATATTTGATTTTGATGTAAGTGTTTAATTTACAAGAATGCATGAATCACATCAACCTGTGATCTCCAAGTCTTAGTTGTGTAAAACAAATACAACACTGCTGTTGTATCATGTATAAGTGTTTCACATTTCAGAGATATATTATCTTAACTTCATGAGTGCTGCTGTTGTATCATGTATTAGTGTTACACATTTCAGAGATGTATTATCTTAACTTCATGAGTGCTGCTGTTGTATCATGTTTTAGTGTTACACATTTCAGAGATATATTATCTTAACTTCATGAGTGGATTTAAAGGCACTTTACCTAGTCAGATCTCTAACAGAAATTGTATTATCTCTGAATATCAGTGGAAACAAATTTTTTTCTGAATAAAATTCCACAATTAAAGGCCACTTTAAAAACTAGATACCTGCCTAAATGCCTAATCTCAAAGACAAATGCTGGTATTATCTTCTCCAAATGGTCATAAAATAGGTTGCATTTGGTGACAAAATCTATTCTTTTTCACTCATGTGACATAATCTGCCTTGCAACTTAATCTCAATCTTCTCTATGACACCAATGATAATCATAATTTCAATTTTCTCCAGCCATATACACTATCTCTCAGGCCTTATGCTTTTCCTCTAGCCACCCTCTTTTAAATGTGCTCTCCATGTAACCTGTCTTCACCTTTCATAAATGAAACACTTCACTCTAATGTACTATAATACTATTTCATATACTATGAAGTCTTCTCTCCTTCCTCATCCACCTATCAAATGGCCTTGGTTCCACTGCATGATACGGCAATAAGAAATGGGTAATCTTTCCGACTGTGTCCAAGGCCCTGTCAATGAAATTTTTATGAAATTTCCTGGCATTTTAATCAACTGGTCCTGAGTCACATAGTGAAGGAAGAGGTGTGAATACTTCAGTAATCCCTTTCCCATGCCCCCCGCCCCTGCCATCTCCATTTTCCATTATTTGAATCCTTGTTATTTTCCAGGTTCTTGTTTGTCTAAAAAATGACTCGGTTAGAGTAACTCTATTGGTTGGTTCTCGGTCTAGGGATTGGTTGAGCATTTCAAAAGTTGTCCCAGAATCTGCTGCGTTTGACAGAGAATGGTAGGTTGTTCCATCATTTAAAGTGTACAGTAAAATGAGTGTAAGAGGCTATTCACTGTAGACGTTGGCAGGTTTGTAATCTTCATTGCTTCACTTTCTAAGTGTACACCATTTACGAAGGAATGATAACTATTTTTGGATAAGTGCGTCTAATGACTGGATGATAATATTGCACTTTATCCTCCATGAAATTATTAAATCGTGTAAACTTTGTATTGCTCATTATAAATGATTGCTACGTCTGCTTGGATTAATGATAATCAAGAGTCAACGGGCCTATGCTCACACGAACAATTGTAAATCCTGAACCAACTTTGTCTAAATGCCTCCGATGCATAAACTCCTGTTTTCTCTGCTTTCCAAGTAGGGTCGTACTGGCAGTAAAAAATGTTTGCATATTTTGACAACTTAAGGCATGCATTTGAAGTTTTGTTTGCTTTTATTGTTATACTGGCAGTAAACAGTGTTTGCATATTTTGGAAACTTAAGACATACATTTAATACATAGTTTGTTTTTTTTTGTTCCCTTAAAAAGTCATGCATATCAATTAGGCCGACAGGATTTGGTAGCAAAGATACTAAAAAGATTACTATATGTATCACTCACATCATCCTGGGAAAAAGAATTACAAAAATAATAAATATTTAATTTCGAAGCATTCATCCATCTAGTCTCATTCATATCAATTTCAACATTATCTTTTAAGCTGATCTTTGAAAGACTTTTTTTATTCCGGGGCTGGGGGGAGAGGGTATTGTCCAACTTTTTAGGACTATTTCAAAGAAACAATATAAATCCTAATATTACTTAGCCAATAAATGATAAATTATGAGTATCTAAACTATAAAATCATAAACTTAAAAGTTTTACATTTACCTGATCTGGTGCCAAATAAAGAGAGGTGATAAACTTCTCATTAGTATCACCCTTTATCATTTCTGTTCTCAACTATGAAAGTAGAAAAAAACCCAATACAGTGGTATTAAAGCATCATATAATTGCATGTTAATAAAGATATTCACTATCAAGTGATCTACATATGAAAAGTTGTACTTTTATATAATTTTGCAACATAAATACACTGATAGGAAATGGGTGCTCTTTGGTCAAAAACTTTGTCGAAGACATTGTTTGGCAAAAAAAAAATCTTTAAAATGCCCATGATTTTATCAAAATAGACAAAAATGGGCTTGAGAAGACAATGAAATATAATCCTCAAAAAGTAAAATGCTACATAAATTCACTCTCAAAAAAAAAAAAAAAAGGGCG